>VDFB02026241.1:0-19687 GCA_007258455.2 Sequoia sempervirens
TAGGCTGGAGTCTTGTTCTTGGCCAACTCTCTTCTTGGCTCGTTTGTCGGTTATCTTTTAGCATGAACACACTTTTTTATTAGATTGCTTTGTATGGATATGGGAATGGTTGGAAAATCAATTAGAAAAATAGAACAAGATAGCATTGTATCTTATCTTTGTCTCCAAGTCCCATTTTTAAACCTCTTTTAATTTCATGGCCTTAAATTTTCATGTTGAAATCAGCCGCCTTAATATTTTAGAAGCTGGAAATAAGTTTTCAGATTTGGCATTGGCACTTATGTATTTCTTTTAAATTAATTAGTTGGGGTTCTTAGTGGGGCCCCCGCCCTTGATTGTGAGGATTTGTTCACAAGACCCACATCCCATTTAAATAATTCTACAAGGTTATCTCTTTAACTAATGCTCTACCAATGGGGGATAGCACTATAGTTTAAACTCCTATTCCTACTATGACATAACACCTCTCCTCCACATCTTCTTTCTCCTCTGGTAGGGCATCAACTTTGTCTTCTCCATCTTTCATTCCTAGGGCTTGAACACTTTCTCCTTTGTTAGTACCAATAATGGTACACATACAAAAGTTTTCCTGCATTTGTAGCCTTAGATTAGGTCATCCTTGTCTTACTATTAATATCAAGTGAGTTATTCCCCTATCAATCTGTTAAGTCATCAGGTTGTGATCTAGTCTAGTGTTCCAAACTAACATGCTTGTAGATTGATCCCAAATAATGAATGTTGAACAAGGGCGACCAAAGTTTTGAAGGTGATGGCTCTAGCAGAGGAAGAAGGATGAAATACCAAAGGTTTGAGTCTAGATGAAGAAAAATGGCAGAGTGACAAGGAAGTTGCGTCAATAAGGTTAAAGTGGTGAAGGGCTGACAAAATTCTAAAATAAAACTAAGGGGAAAAGAGGCAAACTTTTGCAGTGGCCAAGTCAAGGAGAAAAGGTGCCAAAGGTTGGCAATGTCATCCTAAAGCCACGCCACAAGTAAAACATAAGCTTTGCCAGACTTTTCTAGTGGTTGTGCCAACACAAAATGGTGATAAAGATGATGGAGAGTACAAAAGAAGAAGAAGAAGAAACTTTGTTCTAATTAAGTGATAATTGCACACTTTATTGGTGGCAATGGTAGTCTAAAATTTTGACCAAGGGTGGCGGAGACAAGACTAAACTTTGCCCAGTAAAGAACTTAAGTCAAATAATAGTCATGTTGCACTTTTACAGTGGTGAAGCCAGCCCAATAAATGTGACAAAGGATGCGGGAAAAGACTAATTGATGGGCAACATTCTTCAGTGGTAGTGCCAGTGAAAATTGCAACAAGGGTGGCAAGTTGCCAAGGAAACTACACCAAACTTTAAAGATGAAACAAGTTTAAGGAAATCACACTTGTTTAGTGGTTTAGCCAGAGAAAAAGTGTGATAAGTGGAAAGTTGCTATCAAAAGCATGACCAGAAAAAAAATAATTTGACTTCAAGAGAATTTCACACTTTTTGTCAGGCATTGTCAACTTAAAAATGCAAGTGCAGTGGCAAATGGATGAGAAGACTGTGTCCAGCATATAAAGGGTAACGAATATAAGTAGTCACACTTTTTGCTGGCATAAACAGTTAAGAAAATCAATTTAAGTGATAAAGTGATGGGAAAATGTGCCATGAGTATTTGGCTTAAAAACAAAAGTGGATTTTGCACTTTCAGTTGGCAATACCAATATGGAATGGCAATTCACATGGCTAAAGCAATACAAATCAGTCCCAGCCACTTAAGTCATAAAAAGACCATTGAAGTGCACTTGTACCAGCCTTTAGACCATCCAAATAAGAGGTGCACTCTTATCAGTTATAAGCCACTAACTGGCATGTTTTTTGTATGGTTGAGCCAGCTCATTTATGCGCCATGTTATAAGTTTATTAGTGCCCAACTTGTTTTTAAATTTTAGTCTGTAAACATTCAAAGGAGGATAAATCTTAAGAGTTTTAAAGCATAAAACCACTTAAAGCAATGAGGACTTTTTATCCCATTGTCCTAGGAAAGGAAGAAAGCAGATCTAAAGTAGAGAAGAGCCTATTTTAGGTTATTGAAGTATTTTATTGCCTCTTTTACAAAGGATAGAGATTAGGGTTGATTGAAAGGAGCTTTAACACTTTTATTATTATTTTCCCTAGAAGCTTCTCTTAGAAAGCTTATAAATAAGTACTTTGAGCGCATAGATTGAAAGGATAGTTAAGAGCATACTTATGTTGCAAAAAATGTTAGTGAAGTTATTGTATTTTTGTGGAAGTTAATGGATATTGGTGAAAGTCAGGCTTACTCTACAGAAGCTATTATTAGTCAGTCATTGTAATTCTGATTGCATGTTTGTAACTTCATGGAGTAAATTGACAGTAGATGGTTTTGAATCACACTTTGTATTGGTGAAATTTGTCTATTTAAATTGCAGCTTTGAATGTAATTTATTATTTTCTTCATGAAACTACGTGATGTTTGCTTGTCTAATTATTATTGTTGATGTAGATTTACTAGCGTCCAATATAGCCAGTAGTCTGCATTCAGCTGTGTTTTTCTTTCAAATCTGTGTTGTAAGTAAATGCTAGTCTCTGCTTTAGTCAGTGTAAAGTTGTCTTCATTTGTGTTTAACAGTTTATCCTCCATAAATCTGAAAATCTTGTTGCAGGCCTCGACTGTTGACAATTTGGTGCTGCATTTGGGTGAAAAATATAGTCAATTAGATATTTATATTTAATACAAAATCTGTATTGAAATCTTGTACAGTGTGCATATTTATAAATTTTGTTAGTTTTAGGTTACTTTACTTAGATCTTAGGGAGCTTCCCCATATAATTTGAAGAATGGCTCTACCATAGACACTTTTTTGTATGTGTGTCGTCTCAAAAAAACAAATTAAAACACTAACACTCCTTCAATCTCCTCCTATAAGGCAGCTACTCCATATTCCTCCTTGATTCCCTCCATTGTCACCTGTGGGTCTACCACACACTATCACTGAAATGGAAATATCACACTATCATGTCCTACCGGTGGATGGATGTTCTTGGAGAGAATTGAACCTTGGTCACACGAGAACCAAGTGGTCCTACCAATTAATCACAACCTCTTTGATAGGAAACTCCATAATGTATTGGTTACAGCTTACAGCTTATTATAAGACAGTATGGCTGGTGCAGTAAGAGATTAAGTTTGCGCAGTCAATCAATTTACCATTTTGCACAAACAGAAGATTATCTTAAATTATTTCTTAATAGTAAATATGAAATCATTAAATATAATGGTGGCAAAAAGATTAGTGCTGTGAGCAAAATGTCTGTTAATGTACAAGCAAGATCTCCTTAAGACTGCAGATGTGCTTATAGTTGTAACTAGACAAAAGTATTACTAAAATCAACAGGAGATGCAAAGAATATAGATATGCTGATATTATTACAAATTCAATTCCCTGTCAATCAACATCAGGCCTGTAGCCAATTGTGGACATCCTCAAGCATATCATTCTATGCAGACCTACATTGAATTTGTCTGCAAACTGTGGGTGGCACAAGTAAATGCTGTCTTATTACTGCTAGAAGATGATTAATTTGTTGAAGATCTTCAACTTTAATTTTGGGTCTCCTGCCACCTTATCCTTAAATAACGAATTTGATGTTAAAACTTGAAATTGCTTTTATTGAAATAAAATCAGAATAGAATTTAATTTTCAGGAAGAGCTTATCTGTGTGCCTGACATGTTTTCAGACATTCAGACAAACTCACGTATGAACTATTATAAATACTTTAGAGGGGACGAAGTTTGACATTGAAGTCTAGGGATAATCAATGGTCTGGATATTGGGATCAAACTTCAAATGGTTGGTGTGACACTAACTAGGAAGCCATTTGTAAATTTCCCTAATATTTTTTCAGATGTCGGATAAAAAAAATGTTGATTTATTATAGGGTTTTAGTGTGCATATTAACTTTGGATGGTTTAGAGTTCAAAACAAAAAAAATTCAACCTAAAATGGTGATTGCCAAGTGTAGCGGAACTCATCAGTCTGATAATTCTAACATGAAGTAAAAGCCATTTAAAAGTTGAAAAACATCACGAGACAACCAAACCACTGGAAAACCATAAACTTGGCCAAAAAAGTTTGTCCTTTAACCAAATAAATCGATGAGAAAAAAATGCACTTTACAATTGCAATTGTGAGGTATGCTTAGAAGTAAATGAAATTGCTTCAGTTGATTGTTTTGAATAAGACGAGTATTTGTCAATCAATAGTTTGTTAAAATTGGGACCTCCTTTGTAGTTTGTTGTTTCTGACAAACCCAGCATGCTATTCAGGTGGTCTGCTATTTGTTTTTAATGACTTTGGTCCATGGGCCAACCTGTTAATATCTCAGCTTTGTACTTGTTTTCGGCTTAGTTAAAAGGAAAATGATTGGATAGGCTGATATTCCAGGAACCTCACACATGGATGGGCACTGAAACATCCACACAATGTATATATTAGAAAAAAGCATGTTATTTTCAATTTTCACCCTTAAAGAGATAACAAAATCCCTGGATGGGGCAGATCATTTCCAGAAAGTTTTGGGTGTGATTCACTACTGTTTTGAAAACTATATATATGTATATAGAAAATTCCTGGAAATGGCCTGGGTTTGATTCAGCATTTCCAAAATGTATTAGGTATGATCCTTTTCCATTTTGGAAACTGTGAAGTGGGACCACCAATGACGTTTTCTACAAAGGTTTTTTTGTCATAAATAATATACTGAACTATTTTTCCATATTGAACCAAAATATTAGTCTCTTTGTAACATTGCTGGTTATGAGGCAGGTAACTTGTCTCTGCAAAGTCTATGCTGGAAGGTTGGGCTGGAGTTCTTGATTCTTGATTTTCTAATTATTTAAATTAAACCTTTTTCAAAAGCCCCCTTTTCATATTGTAGCTTTGGACTGTTTATCTTGTGTTTCCTGCATTCAAACCAATGAGATTGAATTTTCTGTTCTTTTCTGGTATCAATAGTGGAATATATATGTTTTCTGAGGGTTTGACATCAATTGGCTTTAATTGTTTAGAGCAATGCAATAAAGACAAGGTTCGAGTACTTGTACACTGCATGTCAGGGAAGAATAGGTCAGTATGATTTGAAACATGCTATACATTTTAAGATATTTATAGCTTTATTTAAACAGGGAGGCATGGGACTAAGTTCCGTCCTTGTTTCTTTGACAGATCTCCTGCTATTGTGATTGCCTATTTGATGCGATACAAGAGATGGAGGCTTCCTGAAAGCTATCAGTGGGTAAAGGATCGAAGGCCCTCAATTAACTTGAACTCAGGTATTTTGATGTCAGGATGAAAGACAAGTGTGTTTACTAAGCTTTTTTGAATCTCTCCTTACAAGTTGAAAAAAGATAACAGTAATCAAAATTTCTATGTAGACAAAAAGCATCATTATATCTTTATTAGATTTTATGTTTGCAATTATCTACTTCAGATCACAACAATTCTGGACAGGAAACCTATTTTGATCTTTCCATGGTTTCCTCTGCCCTTTCTTTATATTTTTCTTTTAACTAAATAGAGGAATTGAAAAATGGGGAAAAGGGTAGAGGTGGTTTCTAAGCACAGGAAAACATGGTGCTGTCTTGACTTGACTTTGATTTGGCTTGTTTCTTGAAGTTATGCAATCCTGCTTTACCCCAGTAATGTTATTCTGCATGTGAAGTTGACCTTACTTTGATTTGACCTCTGTCTTGAAGTTTTGCAATCATGCTTAAACCCAGTAGTGTTATGCTGCATGTGAAGTTGAATATAAATGTGTCTCCAGTTTGGGAGTAGTTGATGTTCTCCTAGGATTATCCGGCATGGCGCCAAGCTCTGAAACATTTCCCCATAGACATTATCAGATTCTGCTTCTTTTGCAGTTATAGATGATGACATAGTTGGCCCTCCTGGTCCAAGCATTGCTATAGACATGTCACATCATGAGCCTTCGATTTCCAGTCTTCTGTTCTGGTCGCCAGCTTTTATCTTCATCCGCTCGTTTCATTGAGAGTTCTTTATCTCACATGACTATTTGTGCTTATTCCTTATGGTTGCACTTTAGATGTTACCCTCATGTTATGATTACATTTCTTTAGTGCTTAATGTCAAGTTTGTATTTATAACCTAGAATCTGTGCACCCTAGTACTTTTCTAATGTAACTGACTGCTTTTTCAAATTCCATGGACCTACTTTTTGGTTTTCTGTGGGTTCTGATTTCTTTCACACGATTCAGGCTAGCCATCAATCATATGCTGCATTGCTAGATTTAATAGATCTGGAAAAAAAATCCTATGTTAGGACTAGTTTTCTCTATTCTGTAATGAGGCTGGGGAAAATACTTGTATCTTGGCTGCAATTATGCTGCTGAAGTCAGCAATGGCCTTGAAATCATGCTAGAAAAGCGTTCTTAGTTATAGCAGTATTGTAATTTTTGTTGTTATTAATAATTATAAAATTGTTAAAATATTTTTGCAGCTGTGCTTAAACAATTGCAAGACTATGAAAAGGAAGTCTTTGGGGAGAATGCCTCGACAACCCCAATTTTCGCAACTCAAAATGGTCTGGCATTTGGGTTTGGATTTGAAAATAACACACAGGTTGCACCTTCTCCTCCAACTTTTTTTCAGCCTATAGCCAATCCAATTTTTGATCTTGGTGCAGCAAATTCTCAAAATCCAGTGAGCTTTGTTTTTGGATCTGGAATACAAGATCAGCAGATAAGTAATACACCTTTGGGCAGCATAGCTGGAACTCCAATGGATAATAGTATGGATAGCACCTGAAACTTGTATGTGCATTTAAATACCATACTATTGTGAGTTGAGTTCTTCAGAAAACAATGTATAGCTACACTAGTATGTTCAGTTTGAAGAGTACATGCCATACATAGGATCGCTGATAGGACTTGCCTCAGATTTCTGATATAGGCTAGCCATTTGTTTGTAGTGGCACCTCAATTGTTGGCATCGGTAGCTGGGTAAATTGTCTCAGGATTCCTGTTAAATGTATTTTGGATCAGGCAATGAGCCTTGGTGAGCTCAGCTAGTAAATTAAGGATGGTACTTTGGTTTGTTTGCAATACGTTTATCATTTACATTGTTAATAGATTCATATGTTTTTTGACTTAAACATGGTCAAAGGTCATGTATTATTAAATATTCCAGCTATAGATTTTCAACTAAAATGCCTGTATTTGGGCATCTCATGGTGTATGAGCCTTTTCAGTTTAATTAAATATTTCATGTTGGTGTAATATTACCAAGTGCTTAACATATAAGTATGGTTTGTTCATAAGTTTCTTATGGTGGCTGTTAAAAATGCAAATCAATCCGGAAAGGTACCACAAATCTGTATGCTAGAAAATGATGTTTGTCATAATGTCCATCTATGCCAAACTATGTCTATTTGTGCAGTACAGATTAGCATGTTTATACCTATTTCTAGTTGAGATCACATATATATGTGAAAAGAAAATGATATGATCATCGATGTCAAATGTTTGCACTCTTTAAATTTTTGGCACTGAAAACAGGTGATTTGTAAATGGTGGTTATCTGGCATGTGTTTTCTGGTTATTCTACCCTTCCGTGTCTGGAATTCTTTATCAAATCCTATCTGGGAGGGCTATAGGTAAGTAAGGTGGCAATCTTAGTGAGTGAGAATACTGTTGATACATCCCAGAAATGAAAACAGAGTAATTCACTAAAACCTGTCAGTACCATGATTATGCTTCTTGTGCATCTTTCATGGCATGGGATGCTATCTCTTTGCTTAGCCATGATATAGAAAAGTGTTTCCAAGCAAAATTAGATGAGCGACATAGAAGTTTAGAGCTTTTATGCCATGAACTTTTCCTTGTAAAGTGGCTCAGGTGTAAATATGCTATGAAATGGGTTTGCCCAAAAGAAAACAAGGGGAGAACGCAAGCATACTAAGCATAAAAATTATATACAACTTAGGCAAATGCTAGCTATGCACTTCTTTCCATCAAGACATGGACAAATCAAGAATATTGCCATTCTGTGTGGGCAGAGGTAATTATTACCTTTCTTTGACAAAACAGACAAATACAAGCATCACGTTTCCCTTGAGGTTTTTTTGGAAAACAAGATATGACACTAACAACAATGAACAACACATTGACCTAGGATGCATCTTAATGAACCGAAAACAATTAGTATGTCATGTTTTTAATGAAAATACCAATCAAACTCAATGCAAGTAATTGCATATATCTTAAAAGCTAGACAATTTATAAAACAAAAATATAGCACTTATAATTAGAGAACACATTGACCAGAAAATCATAATGATAGAGACTAGAGAGTGCACTATTGGCCTTACCTTAATCGATTAATGACGACGGGTAGATGAGCCAAGAGTTGATAGCCACGGTAGACAGATGATCAAGGCAATAATATTTATTGAATCCTCTCATAAGGCTTCACTCCTGGCTAGTATTGTTGTAAAATATAGTTTGAAACTAACCCTTTTATTTCTTTTTGGGATGAAAGCTTAGTGTTAGTGTGATCTTTGCATCTGCCATACAGAATGCCATAGTCGGAAGTGCCCTTAACATATCTCAGCACCCGCTTTGCTGCAATCCAATGATCAGCTTTAGGAGCTTGTCATGAAGCGAGAGATGTAGCTCACGGCAAAACTGATGTCTGGTCTAGTGGCAGTGAGATAGATGAGACTGCCCACTAGTTGCCTGAAGGTCGTTTCATCGACTGGAGGTGAATCAGAGTTGGCTGACAACTTTAGCCCCTTCTCCATGGGTGTGGAAGCAGGTTTGCAGTCCTGCATTCGGAATTTGTCAAGCAAACTTCTGGCATATTTTGACTGAGAGATGAAGATGCTACCATTGGTCTGCCAAACTTCAATACCCAAACAATAATGGAGAAGCCCCAGATCTGTCATGTCAAAAGCCTGACACAAAGCTTGTTTGATTGCCGCAATCAAATGTGTTGAACTACCAGTAATGATCAAATCGTCAACATAGACAACAAGAAATAGAATATCATCACCAGAGTGTTTGACATACATATTACTGTCAGAAGGGCTGCGCTGAAAACCATAATCAACCAAGTACTGATCAATCTTGAAGTACCATGCACGGGGAGCTTTTTCAGTCCATAGAGCGCTTTCACGAGTCTACACACTTGATGTTCTTTGCCGGCAACCTTGAAACCAGGAGGCTGCGTCATGTAGACTTCTTCCCAAATCACCGTTGAGGAAGGCACTCTTGACGTCCATCTGATGAACTGTCCAACCAAATTGGGCTGCAATAGCGAGAAGAAGACGAATGGTGCTCATCTTGGCAGTAGGAGCAAAAGTCTCCTCGTAGTCAATGCCCTCCCGCTGTGTGAATCCCCGAGCAACTAATCTGGCCTTGTATTTATCCAAAGTACCATCTGCATGATACTTGACCTTGTAAACCCATTTGCAACTGATAGGTTTCTTCCCAGGAGGAAGATCAGAAAGAACCCAGGTGTGATTCTTCAAGAGACTATGATATTCTGTCTGCATAGCCTGTTCCCACTCTGGAATTCTTTTAGCCTCTGAATACGTCTGAGGCTCGTAGACGCTGTGGATGTTGGCCATAAGAGCGAAGTTGACTGTGGACTGCTGCTTGCTCTTGCTACGAGTTGATCTACCCTCAATGAGTTCATCATCATGAAGATCGCCGATAGTCTTGACCCACCACTTAGGCCGACGAGTAGAAGTGCCAACATCTGAAACAGGAGTAACAGCATCTCTTGGGATTTCTGGAACAAGGTCATCTGGATGTGAATCCTGAGGAAAGTCAGGTGGTGCGAGATCAGGACCAGTAGACTCCTCATCTTCAGAGTCAGAATGCTCTGAAGCCCTCCCATCATGGGAACCAAGAGGAAGAGCGAACACCTCATCGAAGGGGAACCGTAGAGTTGATCCGAGGACTTGTAGGAACAAAGGGACCAGTAGTCTCATCAATCACAACATCACGGCTGAATATGAGACGACCTGTCTCCACATCAACCAACCTGTAGGCTTTGTGATTGTCGCTGTAGCCAGTAAACATAAGTGTCTGGCTCTTGGAGTCCAACTTGGCACGTTTGGCATCTGGAATCCATACATGAGCGGTAGAACCGAAGACTTTCAAATGGCCCACCTTAGGCTTGCGTCCTGACCAGGCTTCTTCAGGAGTCATCTTCTTAACGGCCTGTGTAGGTGACCGGTCCGAGGAGGTAGACGCAGTGTAGACTGCTTCAGCCCAGTATTTCTTAGGTACATGTTTGTACTCCAGCATAGAACGAGCCATTTCGGTAATGGTGCGATTCCTCGTTCGGCGACACCATTGGCGAGGGTGTAGGGTGTGGTAAGTTGGCGCAATGCGTGTGCGGCACAAAAGTAGAGGGAAGTCAGTTGAACAAAACTCCCCATTATCTGACCTTAGAGTAACAATGTGAGAACCCGATTCTTTCTCAACTAAGGCTTTGAACTGCTGAAATGTGCTGAACACATCTGACTTTTGTTTCAGAAAATACACCCACATTTTCCTACTGAAATCATCAACAAACAATAAAAAATACCTGGACCCAGTAACAGAAGGAGTGTTCATCGGTCCACATACATCAGCGTGAACCAGTTGAAGTACCTTGGAGGCTCGCCAAGAATCACCATCCGAGAAAGGTGTCCGATGCTGCTTGCCAGCTTGACAAGCTCCACAAACTCCATGATTTGTAGTTTGGATCTCAGGTAGACCAGCAACAAGACCCTCCCGAGATAACTGAGAGAGGTAGTGGACATTCAAGTGCCCATAACGCTGATGCCAAAGTTTGCTGATGGTTGTACTTCGGGCTGCGAGAGCGTGCTCTTGAGAATCACCAGAATCAGCAAGTCTGTACAGACCGTGATCCTCAAGTCCCATAGCAATTGTAGTACGAGTCTCCCGGTCAACGATGCTGCAGGTGGACGAGCTGAAAACAACATCCAACTGGGGAGAATGCCGCATGATCTGACTGACGGAGAGGAGATTATGTTCCATGCCTGGAACATAGTAGACATCGAGAAAGAGTAAATTTCTTCCTCCTGAGTAAATCTGGACAGTGCCCTTACCAGCAACTGTGTACTCTTCACCTCCTCCGAAAATGACAGAATCTGAGAATGGTTCAAACTTGGTGAACCAATCGCGACGATGAGTAAAATGCCGCGAAGCCCCGGAATCGATATACCAGGCAGAAGAATGTACCGGATCTGCAGTTCTCTTGGCCATAAATGCATAGAATGCAGACTCTTTCTGCTCAGTGTGCTCAGCGACATGTGCCTTTTGTTGAGATCCTCCCTGCTTCTTTTGTTCAGAAGCCATCCGAGTGCGACAATCAGCCTTGATGTGACCATATTTGTGGCAATAATTGCACTGAACGTTCTTCTTCTTCTTGCTGTCCTGTGAAGAACCAGAGCCTTTCGGCTGAGAAGATTGAGGCTTCCCTTTGTTCTTAGCAGAAGATTTGGCTGAGAACGCCTGTTCTGTGGAGGACGAACTGGCACTGCTTCCAAATTGCTGTCTCCAACGATCTTGTTGTAGAAGCTTGTTACACAAGTCTGGAAACTTCAAGTCGACGTTCGTTGAAGTAATATTGAGCGTCTCAATGAAATGCTCGTACGATTTTGGCAAACTCTTCAGAGTAATGACGACCATGTCCTCTTCCTCCATCTTTCGTCCAATGGCTTCCAACTGGTCTCGAATCTCTTTGATCTTTGTCAGATGCTCTTGAAGAGTAGTGTGCTTCTCGTCCATCATTATTGAAAAAAGCATGTTCTTAAGAAAAAACGCACGACTCTTATCTGACGTTTCATGAAGATCCTTCAAAGTTGTCCATACCTCAGCAGCTGTTTTCCTGACGGCACTTGTGGCAGTTGATCGTCAGTGACGGAAAGCTTGATGAGCATGACGGCTTCGGTTGCGTTCATCCCATTTGTCCTGATCTTTTCCGGCTACAGTGGGTCGAGGTGAGTGCCCCAAGACGACCAGATCCAGACGATATTCAAAGATCGTCAACATACGCTGCTTCCAGGTGTTGTAATTCTTCCCGTTGAACTTCTGGCTGCTTTCGAGCATTATGTTCGTGAGAGATGCCATCACGTACCTCGAGGTCAAACTGGTGAAGGCAAGATAATGCAAAGAAAACAGAAATACAGAAATCCGAACACGGATTTTGAGGTTTTACTGAAAACCCAGAAAAGAGAAACAAAAACCCAGAAGAATGGAAGAATACCCAGAAAATTTTGACAACACGAATTTCGAGGCACGGAAAACGAGGTACCCAGAAAAATCTAGTGACAACCCAGTTGAGATCTCGCAAAACCCAAAAGGAATCTGCGATCAGAAAAAAAATTCGACTTCAAACTGAGGCACAAATTTTGAGGCACAGAAAACGAGGTACCCAGAAAAAATGGACGACGACCCAGTTGAGATCTCGGAAAACCCAGAAGGAATCTGAAATAAAAATAATTTTTCGACTTGAAACGGAGGGACAAAACCCTAGTCGAGCTGGCAGAAACCCTAGGCGGCCATGGGTGAACCAGAAATTTGCAGAAAACAGCAAAAAACTTCCAGAAATCGCGTCTAAATGCAGAGGTAAAAAAACGCCTTAGCTAGGGCACAAAAGACGTCCAAAATGAGACGAAAAAGACACACGAAATCAGAAGAAAAAGGCTGCAAACACGTCTGAAAAAACGCAGGTTTAAAAAATCACGAAAAACGGACCAGATCTGAGAAAAACACGCGCCCAGAATGTAGATGAAAAAACGCGTACCAACAAAAACGTGAACAGAAAACGCGTGCAGGTCGTGGCCAAGAGAAAAACGCGATTTTTTGCACTACAGAAACCCTCGAACTTTTTTTTCAGACAAAGAGCCACGAAATCTCACGTGAGTACTTTTCACGAATTACAGATTTTTTTTTTGTTTTTTTTTGAAACTCACCCAGAAACCCTAGACGGCTCTGATACCATGAAATGGTAAAAAACCTCTTACATTAACATAAAGAAAAGTTTACATTTTATAGAGTGCATAAAGCACTGTAGATATTAAATATATCTACCTACTAAAAGTTACTGTAGAAACAGTAAAAACAAAAAAGACTAAACATAACATTGACCATTAAATAAATATAAGAATATAATTTATTCCTAGCAACAAAGTATTAGTGTATGATCTTAAAAGGTTTGACAAAAAAGGTTGCTATGCATATATAGTGTGCACTTACCCGAATCAAGGCACCTTTCTTGTTCCTTGTTTTACTTGTGAGGTCAAAGGGGCTTCAACCTATTGCAAGACTCAGAGAGTGATTTTTGACAGGCATTAGAGGGTTAAAAAGTATGCCAAGTGTGAATATTTTTGAAGGGAAGAGAAGGTAAGGTGTAATTTAGTTTTGAGAGGATTCAACTAGCTGAAACGAGCCAAATATCTCAGCTTGACTAGTCACACCTCTGGTTTTGATCAGGTAATGATGCTTCTAGAGCCCGAAACCTAATCTAATTAAAGCCGTAAGTCTGGATGCCCAATTAGGACTAGAATGATTGCAGAAGATGAGAAGTTTTTGCAACCGACAAAAATGTTTTACCTTCCATTAATGCATCGAGTAAAGTTGAGATTAAATCTTTCTCAAAGGTCAATTTTGAAGGTGTGACTAGAGTAGTCAGAAAACAGAGACCACTCATATCTCTGACTACCATGGTGCTAGAAGTAGTTTTAGATATTTCTGTCTTATTTTCTATTACGTTAGGGCTTCTGTAAATCATATATCTGTTTATCTTTGTGTTCTGTTCTTATTTTGTTTGAAAAAAACTGTAGCAATTATCGTACACATGAAAAGTTGTTTTGGTCTCATAATTTGTGCTAAACAGTCAATCATTATGTTTGATGATAAATTTTGAATTGAAATTTTAAACAGTGTTTGATTATCAATCAACCAATGAAAATAATCACATTTTTTATGAGAACTCTAGGAACATAGCCTGAAAATTGGATGGCAATCATTTTCAAGTAATGCACTTGGGTAGATTAAGCGGGCTTTAATGATATTTGTACAATATCGAAAAAATATGGTTTAAAACATCTAAAACTAAACAAATTAACTTTATTATTGAAAGATAATAATTAATATAAGTTCGCCTCCTCAATATCACGGAAAGATAAGATCGTCTTTTTAATTTTTAACTTTTAATACCAGCCACATATGTGGCTCGTAATCTGGCTAAACGGCACAACATTTTGTTAAAATAACCTAAATCACGTGTAACTAGTCATGTACCCACCTTGAATAATGCTTTAATTTATTTGCTAAGCTTAGTCTAGGTTATTCCAAAACACTGCATAGACAAAGGTTTTAACATATAAATACAATTAACCAAGTTTAATTAATTATGAGCCAGCTATTGATATTATGTCAAATTGGAACAATTGGATGTGGGAAATGAGGGTGAAAACTACTTTACTTAATTTCATAAGTAATGAGTGCGTTAGATCTGAGATGCATCTAAATTTGATATGACTAGGATTTGTTTTAGAATCACAATATTTTTTTGACCTTGTGTAGGGATAAATTTAGCAATCAGGGACTAATTGATGGTCATAGATTTGCCTTGCACCTAGAAACTTGTATTATATAATTTGTAGATTTTTGATCTTCACTTCATCTAATTTGTTGGATTGGCAATATTTATAAATACTTTGGTTTGGCTATTAATATGTCTTAGAGGGACATATTCTCTTAGGCGAGCTTGTGAGAATGTGTACAAATGATCAAAAACAATAATTTATAGTCATGCATATGTTCTTGACAATGATTGTGTTCAATGCCTTTAAAGCCAAGGACATAGCAACACACCACACAAGTTTGTGTATAGCTAACCTTAGACAACAAGGCTGAAGGTGGGAGCATGTCAATTTTGAATAAAAAAGTTTAAATTATGGTGGGAGGAGTCTACAATTAGAAGGATGACCTCATGATTGCAAAATAGCCTTGAGACATGAAAGGGGCTTGATCATGTGTGCATGGAAGTATGTGCATGTGTGGGTATGTTGAAAAGTGGATAGGGCAAATGTATAAGAATGTGTAAACATGTAAATGAGAATGAGAGGTAAGTGTAATGAGTAGGTAGATAGCATAGAGCAAAGGACTTGACTTTGCACAAAATTAGGTTAATTATCAATATGTCTATATATTAAAGCTCTTTCCACAAAATAGACATAAAACTAAAAGGAAAATAACATGGGTAATGCAAATTTGACTATTACATTTTGCCTCTACTTAGAGGTGCATTAGACTCCTAAAATGATCATGCATCTAAATTATGTAGCACTCACAAACATGCATGTAATGTAAATATTCAACCATCAAAGGAAATCACCATGTCCAAAATAAAGTAATCAACCCTATGAGTATATAATATCATATGTAGGCCTTTTGTGTATGTACTTTCCATAAGAATCAAAGATGTCTGTAAGCATTATAATTGTACAAAATGTTGGCAACAAAATATGCACCTCCCTTTCCCTTTTCCCTCCCATCGGCAATTGATTATATAAGTAAGAATGAAAAATAAATGTAATCTAAATGTGTAAGCATGTAAATAAGTAAATATGCAAAGCATATATAGTAATGATTGTAAAAGAATGTATTGCATAATGATCATGCAAACGTGTCAAAAGATAAACATGATAAGCACATGGGCTAGAGGTACCCTTGCATGGGTAAAGAATGGTGATGTCACCCTCAATGGCAAGGAACACCCTTGTAATTACAACAGTGTAAATTGTGGTAATATGTAAAGGGAAGTGTGATGCTCCAAATAGAAAGATATGTTTGTGAGGTGCAATATGTAAAGAGGAAGTGTGATGCTTTTGAATGGGAAGGCTTGATGCCCCACAATGCAATAAAGTGGAAAGGCTTGACGACACCCAACATGATAAAAGGAAAGGTGTGATGTCCCATTTTCAATCAATTTGTGTTTATGGGACAAAATCCCATTCCCCACTTTTAGTGAGCCAAGTCAACGCCGAAGAATGGTTCATCACCATCCCCCTAATGTTTTCTTATGGCTTAGAAGCTACAAAGGCCCCAAAAATTCTAACTATGGGATGTTTTCTAGATGTGTTTGTAAGTGTTTGCAGGTTGTTAGACTGTTAGAGTTTCTAAGTTCATCATCTCAATATACCTTTCCTTCTAAGTCTAGCTTCTCCTTGGTTCTTGTTAGAATTTCAAACTTCACCATCCTGACATGCCCTTCCATCCAACTCTACTTTTCCTTTGTCTATTGGAGCGTCATAATTATCCATCTAGACATACCTCACAACCACCCCTCACCTTCATTCCTTTCTCCTATCAAGTTATCAGAGTTGTCCATCTTGACATCCATTTTCTCCAAACCTCACTCTTTGCCTTGCCTTGTTAGAGTTTCAAACTTGTCCTTACCATCATGTCTCCTACTTAAATCTTTGACTAGTGGTAAGAGTCATGAAATTTCTCTGATCCCCAAACTCTAATGTTCCTACCATTTTTCACTATTCACCTCACCTACCTCTCGACATGACCAATAAATGCCATTAACATTGGATTTGATTGTGTAACTTCGTCAAAAGAGATTTTCTTGCCAAAAAAAAAGTTTAATTTAAGGGATGTGAATTTACATGTAATTGCGGTGTGGGAAGATGAGGATGACCATGCTTCATCAATATGTTGGTTGCATCCTCAATCTTTTGGGATCTTGGCATAAATCTTATCCATTGTTTTGGGGGATCTTGTACTAGTTGTTGATTCCAAAAGAACTTCATGCACATTCTTCTACTCTAGTATACCCTAACCAAAAACTTGCTTTGAGCCCCCTTGCTCAAGCTACCAAATTTGAGGACAAAAACTTGTGAATCTATTGGAGTAGAGGATGAAAACCCTTTGATTTTATGGATTGTCAGATGAAACCCTTTGGTGCCATGTTCTCTTTTTCCACAACCTCTATTGTAGTTCAAAATGCCCATTTCTTATCTCCAACATCTTCCTTGATCCAAATTTGTGTATAAGGTCTTCCCCTTCATCCCCCATGCATCTACTTAAGATCCCAAAATTCTAAGTATGAAAGCATGGCCAACCTTCTAATTCTATGCAAATCATCAGAGTTGTGGAGTCTCCCTATGTGGCACAACTTTCCATCCAAGTTCACTTTTTCTTCTATCTCCATCAAGGTATCGAACTTGCCCATATAGTCATGCCCTTCGCTTGTTCCCCACCTTCATTCTCTCTTCCATTAGGACTTTGGAGTTTCACATATCGTCATACCTCTCCACAAAACCTTGCTCCTTCACAAACCGTCATTGAAGAGTTGGATTTACCTTCTTTGCCATGCTTCCCTTTCAAACCTTGGACATCAACTTATGGCATGAGTCACAAGGTAACCTTGACACCCAAATTTCGTCACTCACATTTTTTCACTTTTCATTTCCCCCTACCTCCTTGCACAACTAGAAAACCATTAATAAACAATTTGATGGCACATCTTCTAAAAGGGTTCTTGTAGGCATAAAACTATCACTTAATAATAAGGGTGTCGTTCTATGTGTACACCTAATTGTGCAACAAAAGAAGACAACTTTGGTTGCCATTATTGAGGTAGTTAGGATTTCAAGTCCTAAGGGACTCCTTGCCATTATTGAGGTAGTTAGGGTTTTGAGTCCTAAGGGACCCCTTACCATTATTGTTGAGAATAGTTGTAGTTTGTAAGGGATATCCCTCCATGCCTCCCAAGCACATTTCCACACATATAGGAACAATTCAAGGGGAAACAATGCTTGATAAGAGTTATGCCCTCCGTCTGTTCCCCACCTTCATTCTCTCTCCCATTAGGACTTTGGAGTTTCACATATCATCATACCTCTGCAAACCTTGCTTCTTCACAAACCCTCGTTAAGTAGTTGGATTTACCTTCATCATCATGCCTCCCTTCTGAACCTTGGACCTCAACTTATGGCACAAGTCATGGGGTATCCCTGACACCCAAACTTTGACATTCCCACCTTTTTTCACTATTCATTTCCACCTACCTCCTTGCACAATTGGAAAACCATTAATAAAAAAACTGATGATACATCTAAAAGGGTTCTTGTAGGCACAAAAGTGTCATTTAATAATGAGGATGTGGTTCCATGTGTACACCTAACTATGTAAAAAAAAAGACTTTGTTTGTCATTAATGAAGTAGTTAGGGTTTCGTGTCCTAAGCGACCCCTTGCCATTATTGTTGAGAATAGTTGTAGTTTGTAGGGGACATCCCTCCATGCCTCCCAAGCACATTTCCACAGATATAAGCACAATTCAAGGGAAAACAATGCTTGATAGGTATGAGTAGTCCTTGCCACATATTAATCTCAATTTGGAGGCCATTTTTGAAAATTTCAATTCCCTTTCTAGGTGTGTTGAAACCCCTTCAACTAAAAGAGTAATCTTTCACAAAGGTTGCATTCAAGCTTTGTTGGTGTCAAATATTTAGTGATATCAAGCTTGTTCAATTTGCAGGTTGCCTTGGAAGTAAGCATTATATTTCAATTTTTTCTATTGTGAATATACAATCATTATTTCTAATATTAAGGCATGTTGTATCTTTATTTGTGGTTATTGTCATAGCATCATATAGTAATGGTTTTAGTCCCATTTAATATGAAAAAAGGGTTCTATATTTTTATCTTTTGAGTTTGATTTGTAATGTTGGTTACATCTATTAATGTGTAAATTGTGAATTTGTAGCTATGGTTTTTGTTCTTATTACTTCATCACTTAATGTAACTCGGACTACATTAAATATAAGAAGCTCTAAAATTTATCTTTCATTTGTGGCTTTGTTTGTAAATATAGGTTCATGTAATATCAAATTAAAACACATAAAATGCTAATATATAATCATTTGGGTTTGTTAAATTAGGGAAAAACATTTAAATTGGCAATTAATCTTCTTTTTCTCTAAACGTGACCTATAATATTGGGTTTAATGTTGTGTAAATTTAATGTGAAGAAATTTTTGAGTTTGCAAGAGGGGTAAAAATATATAAGCCCAAAAGCATAACATCTATTTTTTTGGTATAAATAATAGCTTGGGACATTATAATAAAATTTTAATAATATTTACTTAGGGACATTACAATGGTATTAGAGTCAATTTTCCTATCAGCTTGCAAATCATGAGATTCCTAAAATCTCTAATGTATGGTGGAATGAGTTGTTCAAGAGTATATAGGAATAAGAACATAGGAAATGTCAACAAGCAGAGAATAAGGGATGGATCATGTTGATAGACTTCTCTAGCCCACCTTCCTACAACAAAAAAAAAAAGACTTTTCTATTGTAGGGACTCAAACTTTGATGAAGATATCATTGTTAGTTATGCAAAATACAAGAAAATCCTAGTTGAGATACAAAATACAATGACTCTCTTAGATTTCATGAAAGTGAAGGGAGTTATAGGTATAGTGGGATAAATGAAACACGATATATTGAAAAAATTCTTAGAGAAAAAATTATAACCACATGATGGCAAGAAAAATGTTGTTTCAATTGAGACATCATAGAAAGAGGACATTTCCAAAATATGTGAGGAGTTTAAA
>VDFB02026242.1:0-108900 GCA_007258455.2 Sequoia sempervirens
GGTCAAATAGTGGCAATTCATCACAACGGAAGATGAAAATCTTTAAAAAATTTCTAACTTTCTCAAGCTTGGGGGCCAAAAGTCAAAGTTTGACCATTTAACTTTCAGTTGTGATGTTTGCATGCTATCTCTTGTAAATGGCGTCCTAAATTAAGTGGAAGAACTTCGGTTCGCGATGCATGCACGAGGATTAACTCAATTAGGGTTGGCACTACCACCTACAAAATGCTTATTTCTTCAAGCATAGGTGTCACAACTTCATTATTTCTTGTAGGTTGAAGCTAAAATCAGCTATTTTCTCTCCAACGCCTTTTGAAGGATCAAACAAAGGCCATTTTTAGTGTTCGTCAAAGTTCTTCATTCAGGTGGCATAGAGGAATATGCTTGCATGCTTCATCTTTCCAGCACATGCTTGGCAGACTTCATCAAATTGGGTAGGACGTGATTTTCTTGAAGATTGAAATAGGCAAAAGATAATTTCTATCTTCTCCCCCTCACATTTCTTCTATCCTTGTCTTAGGTTTTCTCTCGCATGTCCAAGTAAATGACAGTATTTCACAATTCTGGTCATCTAGGTTTGTTCAGTACAGTGTTGGCAACAAAACCCACATGCTAGATTTTTCTAGCAAAAGTGCCTCGCTACCCCCTTTTTCTAGGGTTTCCGGAAAAAGTCAATATTTCAAAAAACAGAGAATTTGGGTTTGAAAAGCTCTTGCATGCATGAGGAAAAACCAGTTTTTTGAATTTCTGACGTTGTGGGTTTGCTTAGAAATATATTCCCTACAAAACCCACATCTCAGATTTTTTCGAAAAAATTGCCCCTCGGCAAGCTAATTTTAGCCTCATCGAAAAAGTTGTCAAAACATATCCATGTTTATAGTCAACAGTCTAGTTTTTCAATATGCAATTCACTCAGACTGAATTCAAAACCAAATTAGTCTTGATTCATGATTTCATCAAAACAGCTGATACTAATTTACATCAAGTGGATCCGGAGGTTAACTTGAACGCTTCAAAAGGCATAGTCCAAACCACACTTCAAAACATCGAGGAATCTGGTTTGCTTGAAGCGGCCTCATTTCCCATCTCAGCACAGTGTATAGGGTTTGTAATTACTTATGTAAAGCATTACAACCCTACTGCACGAGAAATTCAATCAGTGGATGGGCGAATGATATGCAATCTCAAGCTCAAAGACATCGAGAAGTGCTTCGGTATTCCTCCAAATACAAGTAATTTGGTCATATCCATGGAGAAGTGTGAGAAGGCGTTCAATTCTGAAAGGGAAAAATGTCATAGAGGAATGGCAGAGAGATGGCTCAAACAGAAAAGAACTAATTTGCCAAAGAATGCGGGTCGTGGAGAGTTCAGAGATGAATACACAGTAATGATCACCCTACTCAACCGTGTCACCAGTCAAGCAGATGCCAACAAGTTTCAGCCTTGGATGTATTACATCATGGCTCAACTTGTCAATTGTAAGGAACACTATGACTGGGCTTCTTTGATCAGCGATGTTCTCCACAAACAGATGACCAGTTTTTTGGTTGCTCACGAATTCCACATGGTTTCATACCTCGTATAGCTGATAGCCTTTCAAGGCCAGTTTAGAGGGTTGAATAATGTTAAAACTCTGCATGTGTAGCAAGTTCTTGTGTATTTCTCACAGCTAGAGTGTTCGCAGTCAAATTTCACAATTTCATCATGCAACACTCTTCCATTGAGAAGAATCCAGAAGAGCGTCAAAAGCATCAAGCTTTAGAAGAAACAAAGATCATCACTCCAGTTACAGAGCCACCAAAATTAGCAGTTAGTGAACTGCTAGTTGAAGATGCAATTAATGATTTCCTAGAGGAGATGATTGCTCGTGATGGCTTGGAGTAGACAGTCAGTTAGATCCCACAATTTTCCCAAGGATAGAGTCAAAGGCAGCAGTCAACTCAACGTCACTCTTGAGTTCAAACTGCTGATTTCATGCATGTTTATCTCTTCCTCAGGGATATCTTTTGATGGAGGTGGAACTTTCAGTTAGGTTTCAGTTAACTGATGTTGGTTATCAGTTCACTCTCATATCAATAAGACTTGCATGTTGCAAAGTTCAATTAGTTTTAGTTTTAGACCAGTTAACTAAGGTAGTCTTTCCAATTAACTATTAGGTTATCTTTGTTTAGAAATAGTAATAACTCTTGCATATTAGCAAGACTGAATGTTAACTCAAGGAGATTTGAGGGTTCCCTACTCCTTTGAGATTCTATAAATAAGAGCACCCTGCTCATTGTATTTTAACTTTTGTTGTGATAACAAATTGATGTGCCCACCTTGTCATGCAATATTGCTATTCTATATTGGTTCACTTTGTTTAATATAAAGCTAGTTTGATCGCCTATTGTGTGTGTGTCTCATTATGCAATTTGTTGTCCCAAATTTATTAATGTTTTAATAATCTTTCTTTCATATCTACACCTCGGATAGAGTATTTTACCTCCTTGGGAATCCTAAGATCTAGCTTGTCATTTGATGTCGTTTTTAGTAGTCTTCTTTTCAGCCTACACCTCAAATAGAGTATTTTACCTCCTTGGGAATCCTAAGATCTAGCTTGTCATTTGATGTCGTTTTTAGTAGTCTTCTTTTCAGCCTACACCTCAAATAGAGTATTTTACCTCCTTGGGAATCCTGAGAACTAGCTTACCGTTTCATGTTTGTTTCCAATAACCTTTATTTCAGCCTACACCTTGGATAGAGTATTTTACCTCCTTGGAAATCCTGAGATAGAGATTATCATCAACCATTCCCAATTGCTCCTAATTCTTCTTGCTCTATTTTTCTAGAGGAGATAGGATAGTTTTAGTGTTAGCCTAGTTATAGTTTAGATCTGTGAAACCAGAGAAAAACTTAGCTGCAATGTATTTGGTTTTATAACCTTGTGCCTCTACTAGCTGAGTCAAAAAGACAGGAATTTAGATTACTTTACTTTTTACGCATATCAGCAAAAGAGGGAGCTTCCCCTCCTAATTTGAAGAGCAGTTAATACTGTGCATAGTTGTCCATTTCCAATACACACTCCAGAGGGGCGAATTGAAGCGCCAATAAGATTGAAAAGCAAAGGGTCAACAAATTGTTTTGTGTTGAAAAAAAAATCTTATTAATGTCCATGAAGAAACTCTATTCCTTGAGGATGGAAAAAGGTGGACAAATTGCAGACCACTTGAAAGCATTTAATATGTCGATGGCTCAATTAAACTTTGTAGGTGTGAAGATGGATGAAGAGGAAAGATGTTAAACTTTGTTGTGTTATTTGCTAGACTTACGGGACAACTTGCCCATGGTCATTGGGAGAAATTCTATCACTCTAAAGGTGTAGGATGTCGTTGATTCTTTGCTTTCTAAAAAGATGAAGAGGAAAGTCTCTCTAAATGCCAAAGAGGCTTTGAGTGTTTGAAGAAAACCAAAAGAAAGAGGTAATAAGAACAATAAACAACATGACAAATCTAGATCCAAGTCCAAGGGGAGATCTAAATCTCCTAGAAAGTCCAAGGCTATTTGTTGGAACAATGGTAAACCTAGTCACTTGCATAAGGCAAAGAAAAAAAATATATATTGATTATGATTTTGAGTCATTTATCGTAGCTTTGGCCACTCGTGCAAATGAAAATGCATAGTTGATTGACTCAAATATATCTTTTCATATGACCTCAAATAAACATTGGTTTTCTAAGTATGAAATGTATAGAGGAAGTAAGGTTTACTTGGGTGATAATTCCTATTTAGATATTGTTGGCCATGGTTGTATTAGGATAAAATTTCTTGATGGTAGAGTTAGGAGATTTGACGGTGTGTTGTGTATCCTAAGATGAGCACATAATATGTTATTTGTGAGCAAACTAATAGATGTAAGTGTGCAAGTGGTATTTTCTAAAGTAGATGTTAAAATGGTAAGAGGTGCTATGGTGATTGCTAAAGGTAGTAGATCAAGAACTTTATTTCAACTTGATGCATTCACTATTGAGTGCAATAATACTTCTATAAAAAGTTAAGTCTACAACTACTTCATTGCCTAAAGAGATGGTTTCCTCTTCAATGGATGGTCATGAATTTTGGGTACCTAAAAGTGTTCTTTCTATTGAATCTAAGTTACCTACAGAAAAGACTATGTCATGGCACCAAAGATTAGGGCCACATAGGAGAGAAGGTTCTACAAACCTTGAAAAATAAAAAACTTTGTTGAAGGTTTGTTGTGACCTTTTCATTACACTCCATCACGTATGGGGACCCCTACTACTAGTTTTTAGGGTTCGTCTCCCGCAATCTGCTACGAGATCACTTTGTTAAGAGTTTCGTGTCACTTTTGCCGAGTTACCCGGAGCCAAGCCGGGTGAGTTCATGCTTGAACTGGCATGACGCCATGAAGCCAAGGCCCAGAGATCAAGATCAACTCAGAATCTCGCCAATTCTGAGACTTCCTATTTTTTAGGAAAAGTTGCTTTTTCGATTTTTCATTTTTGGCATTTTTGGACCAAACGAGGTTCCCTATTTTTTTGGGTTGCTTTTCTATTTTTAGAAAGTTTCTATTTTTGGAAAGTTTCTATTTTTAGAAGGGTCCCGAGTTCTGAAAACGCACTCAGAAGTTCGAAAAACTCAATAGAACTCTCAGAAAATCAAAATGAAAAAATTGAAAATTTTTGAAAAATTTGCAAAAAAAGTTCAAAAAGCATGAAAATCAGGCCAAAAACGTTCAAAAATCTGGAAAAACCAGTCAAAACCAGTTCAAGATCAATCAGATCTGAAGATGAAATCATGAAAATCAGTTCTAAAATAGTGAAATCTGTGAAAAATCTGCTCAAGTCTGGAAAATTCGCCATGAAAGAAGGATGAAGAAAGGTATGTGAAGGCCCAAAAGGTCTTGAGATACGCCCAGCACTTGGGAATCATATCCCTGCATCTTGAGGCAACGTCCAAGGAAGCTCTGAAGTCCGCCATGCATAAAGGTGGGACATCCTAAGACTGCCCAAAGTCCGCCATCCTTGTCCATGCAAGCTTTGAAGTCCGCCATGTGCTTGAGGGAAGTGCCAAAGGGTCTTAAAGTCCGCCTTTGATGTCCATGCATCCTTGAAGTCCGCCTTTGATGTCCTTGCATGCTCTAAAGTCCGCCATCTGCCAAGGGGGATATCCTATAAGCCTTCAAAGTCCGCCCTTGCATCATGTAGCACGTCCTAAAGACCTTCAAAGTCCGCCCTTGCATCTTGAAGACATCCTTATCCCTTCCAAAGTCCGCCCAGCACATAAAATGCCCATCCAAAAAGGTCTCAAAGCCCGCCATATGCTTGGAAACTCGTCCAAAATACTAATGAAGTCCGCCCTTGAAAGGTGGGACTTGGCTAAAGGCTATTGAAAGTCCGCCTAGGCATGAAAGTAAGGAAAAATCAACATATTTGCTAAGTGTTGGCGCCCAGCTAGGGAGAATTTTGAAATCTGGTTAAGTATGAGGGCCTAAAAGGGTAGAAAATCCTTTCCAAAGGGATAAAATGATGAGAATAAGTGCTAAGAAGTTGAGGAAATCCACCCTAGAAAAGAGGGACGTCCAAAAAAGTTCATCCTAAAGACTTACAAAGTCCGCCACATGCTTGGAGGAGCTAGCAAAGTGTCAAGGACATCCATAATCTTCGTCCAAGATGTCAAGGAAATCCGCCCAAGATGATAAGATGGTAAGATAATAAGAATTTTGGCTAAGTGTTAATGCCAAGTCTAAGAAGAGGTTCGAATATTTGCCTAAGTACAGAGGCTAAAAGGATGAAAAATGAAGACGTTGGCCAAGTATTGTGACACTTTCAAGAGGACAAATGCCAAGATTGAAAGGACATGTGCTAAAGATTATCAGGATATGGCAAAGAATAAAACGGAATGTGCCTAGCACGATGAGGAAAAGAGATAAAATTTGCCTAAGTATGGAGAAAATGTCGAGAAATTGTCAACTTTGACCCAAGAAAAATGCGCAAGGCAGGGAGAAAGGAAGGGTCGTCCTTGGCCAAAGGGAGGAAGAATATGTCAGACATCAAGGAAATTCGCCTAACGAAGACATTCGGACAAGGATTTTTCCTAGAAAAATTCGACTGAGCAAGGAAGTATTTGACTTTGGCAGAGCAAAATAAGCTTAAAATCTCGCCTCGGCAAAGAAAAATAGGGATCTGGCAATGAAATTCTCGACGGAATGGCTTAAGATTTGGTTTGGCTAGACGAAATCAAGGACGAAATTGGAAAATAAACTCTCAGCCAAGAAAAAATGAAGGAAAATCGAGATAGCCATGGGTCCAAGACGAACGGGTTGGAATTAATTGAAATATTTTAATATTTTAATATTAATTTTCAACTATTTGGAAACTTAAAATACCTTGGACAAAATCAAAATTGCCAGACACGAATCGGACGAAAGTAAAGCACGCTAGGCGGAGATGAAGTCCGACAAAAGAAAATTAAATTCACCATGAATTTAATTAAATTATTTAATGTTTTATTTAAAAGTTGAAAAAATCAAAATAAACATTAAAAAATCGAATTTTTGAAGATCAGTAAGATTTGTCCGGATAAGTTCGAGACTGATCCTTGTCGGAAGATAAAAGGAAAGTTGCCTGTTTGGAAAATAAAAACAAATCGAGATCGAGAAAGATTACGGCAGTTGCTAAATCGAATTCAATCTCTCAGCATTATAATGAGTTTCAGCAACTCATTTTTTCACACACAGCTGAAGAGAAATTTATTCTTTCTCGAAATTGTCAGGTAATTAATTCGTCCATAAGCAAAGTCGAATTTTCCCAGAGGGAGAAGCAGTGTTATGTTGAGGAATTTTTCGCGGGAAGAGAAAAAGAGATTTATTTCAAAGCTGAATTCTTCTTGAAGAGGGGCGCACTTTTCAAAAAAATCAGATTTTTAAATCTGATTTGCATTTAACGCTCCTTCACTGAGGTTTGGTGATTGGTCAATTAAATTTGCTATCTTTTCATGTACTGTCATCTTGACGAAGCTCTGGCAAAATTTTCAATTCTATTCAAGTCACTTTCAGCTTGCTTTTTCGCAGCAAATTAATTATCTAAACAGCTGAAAGTCAAATTCTCAAATCCAAGGCACGAGGTTTTAATAAATTTTAAAAGTCTTTTTATTAATGTTAATATTATGACTGCAGGTTGACGGACACGGCAGGAGTATTATCCAGGAAGCTGAAAATGAAGTTCGCCAACAAGGGTGCTCAGAAGGAGACCAAGGTCATCTCAAAGTGGAAGAATGTCATGGACACTGACCTCGGACATGTGGATTTTGACGAATTCAAGCAAAGAGTATACGGTCAGAAGGGACTTCCCACGGCAATAGCCAGAAGAATGGTCAGAAACGGGATATTCCAAGCAGCTGGATTCCCTCCGGCAATGGATTGTGCAGAGTTAATGGTGGAATGTGCTCGCCATTATGATGCTCAGAAAAGACAGATTATCGCCCCTGACGGAAGGATCTTGGCACACCTGAACGAAGTTGCAATTCAGGAGACCTTTGGCATCCCTGAACATTCAAGAACGGTCTATAAGACCAAAGAAGAAGCCAAAATGCTATATGACAGCAAGTCAGATTTGTGCGCCACAACAGTCAACAAGGTTTGGATGGACAAGCCAAAGCCGTCAATCAAGAAGTTGCCCAAGAGGCCTCGCCGCACGGACTTCAAGGAAGACTTTGGGGATATTGTGCTGATGCTTAACAGAATAGCTGGCAATCCGCAAGGCGCCTTCTTTGAGAGCTGGATGTACTATTTCATCGACGAGATCACCTCTGGAGTCAAAATGTTCAACTGGTCACGGATGATAAGTGACAACCTCCATGAGCAACTGATCAACCTTGAAGAGACCAAGTCTTTTCACATGAGTTCATATGTGATATACCTGTTGGCCAGATCATATAAGTATCCAGGATTGATCTGCAAAGGCAAAATTGGCAACGGGGAAAGCGAGCTCAAGCCTTACGACTGCTATCCTCAGCTCCAGTTGAAGGAGAAGACTCACTTCAGGAGGGTGCATGATGCATTCCTAATGCATATCACCAGAAAGCTTCAGGGAGGAGTGCACCAAAGGCTGAGCCATGAAGCAAAAAGTCTTATCAGCAAATATGGGTCTTGGTTCATCCAGTTCCCTAAATTCACATATATCAGGATCCAGGGATTTACTGGAAATCCCTATAAATTGCCTATCTATCCGACTAATCGGATGATATTGCTCGAGGTTTTAAGACAATTAGAAGAGTACCAGAATATTCAGAGGCCGACCAAGAAGGCGTCCGTCACATTCCCATTCTTCATCGGGAACATGCTAGAGTACTGTCCATCCGCACAGGCAGCTGAAAGTGCAAGACTAGAGATCCAATGGTATCCTTTCACGGCATACAAGTCCAGGGTCAATTATGACCCACATCATAATATCCGGACAGTGGAAGGGAGAAGATATAAGCACAGGATGGAATTGGAGGATTTCTGGGCAAATGCTGCGGATGAATATGAGGTCAGACGGAAGATGTGGTCCAGGATGTCCTTGGATTTCATGAGAACAATTGAGTTCTGTCGAGTGCCTGATCAGCTCCAAGATGATGGAAACCACGTCCAGCCTCGCTTTGAGGAAAGCCGACCTCTCCCTCCAGTAAAATGGTCAGAGCCAGAGCACGCAGACTTAGCCACCCTGATGAGGCCAGTGACGAAATATTCTCAGTGGTGGGTCGATTATCATGTTCAGGAATTAAGACAAAAAGGAGTCACGCTCACATATGATCTGTTGAGCGAATCAGAGTCATATTCCTCTAATGCTGGTGCATCCCATCAGGACTTGGTCAGGATTGGAGAGAAAAGAAAAGAAATAATGCCAAGTGCAGAGCCTGTTTCCAAGAGGCATAAAGGAGAACCTTCTCGGTCAGCAGCATCCAGGAACATTGACCAGTTTGTGGCCAATATAGACGACTCCTTGGTGGAGATGCTCGAACCTCTTGCGGCTCAGGAAGTAAATGATGAGCCTATTCAACTAGATGATGAAGAGCCTGCGTCACCAACAGGCACAGAGATTTTAGGTTCAGACAATGACATAGAAGCCCGGGACAATGACTTAGAGGAAGGAATGATTTCCGCCCTCAGAGGGATAGTGGATGCTCCGAATGAGGACGAGGTTCAAGTAGAGGATGGCATCGAACAGTCGACCATTCCAGACTGGCTGTTGGAAAGGATGAAGATCCAGGTGCCTGCTGAGGCTCAACAAGAAGAAGAAGACGATACTGCCGATTTCTTGGCAAGATTAGAGCAGGTTGCAGTCAAGAAGCCCGCCAAGAAGTTCTCCACCATTCAAAGGAACGAGACAGGCAACCGTTCCGTGCACATTGCAGTGCCTACAGTGGACAAGCCACAGGACGAAATCACTCCACAAGAGTATGCAATAACCACTGTTGACCTTGGTCCGACCTCGAAAGGTCAGGAAGTAGAAGAGTTAGATAATTCCGTCTCGACCATTAAAGCGAGACTGGAAAAGGAAGTGACCAAGAAGAAAGAATATAAAAAGGAGGTCAAACGTCTCAAAGAATATATACAACATTTGACCCAGCCGCTTGATCAGGGCAATGCGACCGTTCCTCCTCTCCTCAATTCATCACAGGAGGTGACTAGGGAAGTCGAGCACGGAATGGTGACGGCCAGGGAAGCACAAGACTGGATGGCAAGTGAAGGCACGGAAGCGGCCTTGTTCATGGAAAAGTTGGCACTGGCCTATGGACAAACCTCTTCATTTCTTTCCAGATTGATGGATATGGCAGAAACATGGGAAGGTGTCCCGGATATGCAAGAAAGGCTTATTCCAAGCCTTAGAATTTTGAAGAGCACTCCGAGGGAGGAGTTAGTTGATAAAAAGGTGATTGTTGCAAGGGTAGCATATGATTTTCATCACTGGTTTTGGGCAGTGACAATACGAGAAGAAGTCTTGGAGAAGGCAAGAGTCGATGGACTTGGAATTGAAGAACAGGTCAGGAAAATCCAGGAGAAGATTTGCATGATAACTACTGATGTGTTCGACCGTGAAGTCATCCGGGAGAATGACATGCAGTTGGAGAGATTGAAGCATAAGGTTCAAGAAACTTTCTTCTCGACCGCTGGACCTTTCTTGAAACAAGACTTTGCGAGAGTGGCAAGACTCTCGTCCATTCGAAAGGATTTTGAGAAGCAGGAGGCAGATTGGGAAGGTACTTTTGCTAGATGTGCTGAGAAGTTGGACGGACTTGAATTCCGGATCAGCATGCTGCCGCCTGTCACGATGGACGAGGTCATTGCAGTAGTGTCCAGATTCGCCAAGCACAATGCCACTCAAATGGATAAGGACGCCTCTCCTTGATTATAGCTGGAACTGCCACTTTTCTGATAGTTTTCTGATGGTTAACTCTTGTTATTTTGGGAAACCCTAATTAGGGTTTGGTTGTAATAATCTCGGCCGTTGATCTTGTTTCAATCTCGGCCCTTCATTTCATTTTTGGAGCTCTATATAAACTAGTGCTCTCTCATTTTCATTTTGTGTGGAGACAGATTATGTATATTGTCGCATTGAGACTATTTTGAATGATAAAAGCTCTTGAGCATGATTTGCCTTGAATCACTTCTTATTGTTGAATAGTAAGCGAGGTTACATATTGCCTTCCGCCATAGATTAGAGTTAAAGTTAGATTAAATAGAATTTGCTTTGAAAAGTTGTTAAATTGAATGAGAGATTGATCGTATTGATTCGATGGTGAAGTGTAGCTCATACTTTTTTTGAATGGATGATTTGCATTCGATTTGTAAAGTTAGCCTGAGCTCTTAAACGTGGAAGCTTAACTTCAACCTCATTCGAGGTGTGAAAATTATTCTCACAAACCCCTTGAAGATTGCACCCACTTTGCGTATGTTGTCCTGCAGGAGGCGAAACAAAGTGTGGTTTATTTCTCTTCACCGAGTCCTTACTGTCTCTTGAGTTCTTAGGCTTAGACTAGATTCTCTGAACCCTATTCTTTTTGCCATTTTTTTTTAGATCTACAATTGAAAGTCCTAATTGAGAACCTACAAAGATAAATTTCCTAAGTCCCTAGCTTGTGTAGACTTTCTACGTAAGTCCCCTTGTTTATTACCAGCATTATCACAACAACCATTGAGCTTATCCACACGTCGAGACCCGACTAAAGAAACCTTGGAATCGCTATATGATCTTCTCGCAATCTTAGCATACGCGGTGGTTTTTCAAGAGAGGATAAAGTGTCTTTGGACATTCTTATTCTGATGTTTGGTGGATGATAAAACACTCATCAACAATGCCGAAGGTTACTACGTAACAGTTTAACTGAAAATGATGGAATCTTTTAAGGTGGATCTTTGTTCCTCAAGAAACCATGATTGTTCATAAAGCATGTCTTCCAACCCTTAATCCATTAAATAACCTGCCCAGTACAATGGTGCTCTAGGTCAAGTTGCTCTTCTTGCCAAGTGAATATTAGCAAGACGCAACACTCAAAAAGATTGAAGAAGCCATTAGGGAGTACATAAAAGCTTTTGAAAACACCACATAGCCCATAAATCTAAACCATTAGCAGATATGCATCAACATTGATATAATAAGCCACTCCGCAACAAACACACTCTAGAAATGGGAGGAATCAAATGGAAACAACAAATACATTACAAAAGGATTCCCTTTAGATGCAAGATTTCTCATGTGCATGGATATCTAGCAAGAGTGTGTCCAAAAGAAGGGAAAATCCAACCTAAACCAACATAACAGGAAAAGCAATGATATTGAATACCAAGGGAACACAACTCAAAATCAACAGCAAAAAGCCAAACACTTTAATATCAAGCAAATTCCAAAGCTTATGTATGAAAATTGAAGTACATAGCAATACAATCAACTCATATAATAATGTCCAACCCCTTTGAAGCCCTAAAAGGTACAAGGACGGCATGGATAACATGGTTATGGAATCAACAGCGGCAATAAATTCCAAGAAATTAAGTTTGCTACCCAAGCCAATCCTCCCCAAGAAAAATAAAAAGTAAATATACTTTTCTTAAAAAAGAAGCCAAAAGTATATTTGCCAATACCACAAAATGCATCATTGGGAGCTAAAAGACTCTGATGATAACAAGCAGAAAAGAGAAAGCCAGCCGCTATGAAGGGCACTCAACAGGAGGCAAAGTAACAAAGATATAAAAGGCATATCACAATCAAATAAGTACATATGATACTTCTTCAGGAGACAATGAGGACTGGCAATCTAGCTGGACTCAAATTTAAAGGTATCTGGGGCAGCAAGTAAACCCACCTTTGCCCACACATAGAGGGCTGGAAAACTAGCTAGAATCAAGCTTACAGGTATCAAATTTACATTCAGTAACTCATTATGTAGAACAAAGTTCCATTCTACTCAAATTTTTCTCGCAAATTTCCTACTCATCGTGAATTGTCTTAAAATCTTTAACCATTAGAAATCTCTTGTGCTCCAAGTATAATGTGAATTTCAGAAGAGCTGCATAAAAATATTTAAGTATAGAGGACTAAGAATAAAGTATTTTGCCATGAATGGTTGGCTATTGCAATGGCTTGGGCAAGTTATGACATTGCAAGTTCTAATCGTGACCATCTAACTTGAAATGGTCAAATGATATTTAGGACAAAACATTCTAATTAGAGCCACAATTATTACATTCACTGTATCAATTTCTGACTGCTATTACAAAGTTGAGTTATTTTACAACAATCCAGGCTAAAATTTTGATAACCTTGAGATCAAATTGAGCGTATAAGTAATTTTACCTGACATGTGCAGCAATCGAACTTGTGTGTCTATAAGTTGGCTTCTCAGTCCAGAATGCACTGTTCAATCTAATTAAAGCCATATTTATTACATTCGCCTATATCAGTTTCTAGCCATTATTACAAATTTGAGTTCTATTTACCAGCAATCTAGATTAACATTTTGATAACCTTGACATCAAATTGAGCATAAAAGTAATTCCACCTAAGATGTGTAGTGATCAAACTTGTGTGTCTATAAGTTGGCTTCTCAGTCCAGAATGCACATATCTCCCTCTAGAAATATGATTGGTCAGCCCCGATGCCTGCATCAATCAGCTTTCTTTCCTCCTCATCCAATAATTTGATTTCAACAAACCAGCAAAGTTGATAAAAAAGCAAGTCTACTTTGTGTCTTAGAGGTTCTTAACTCTTTAGCTTCATTTGTCACAGGCATTAGTTTATTTTTTCTAGATAATATACTTGAGCTTCAGTATCAACAATACTTCATTGTGCAGGAAACGGCCTTTCATAATGCAATAGGACCAACCAACACATACAAGTTATTATTCTTATTTATTTACATAATAGAAAAGTAGAATTTTATGAGCTTCCCAAGGTTTTTCAACTTGTTAGACTAGATTTATGTTAGTAATTGTTTCCAGAACTAGAATCACAATCAAACTTGAAAATAAACTACAAGAAATCATAAGGAAGCCATTATGAATTATAGATATTTTATACATCTACAGAAACAAATAACAAGTTATGTGTATTTATACCTCCAGATTATACTTGGCACGAACAGCTCTTCTATAGCCACATGCATAGCATGAAACAAATGAACCCAGCAAGCCCAACAGAGTGCCTTCTGTCAATGAACAGCAGATTCCAGTAATAACACCCCACAACAGGAAATGAACAAAGCAGGGTCCAGTCCAAGGTCGTCCTTCCAAAAATTCCACATTTTTACCAAACAGAATACACGGACAAACTAGACCTATGCAACCTGTACAGAGGAAAAAAGATATTTGATAAACTTGTTTAACAGAAAAAAAAGGCATAGCAATTTAAATGTCCAATGAGGAAAATTTTAAGCAGTCAATAGGCATTGAGTCAGAATGCCAGAAGAAAATGTATTAACTTTAAATAGTCCAGTACATAAGAGCATGCTTTGTTCCTAAATAGAAGGTATTCAATTTTTGGCAAAATAACATATAATTTCATACCTGAAATTGCAACCAGTGTGAACATAAACACCCATACAATAATTAGGGCCAAGGTAAGCATGCAAGACTGCAGCTCAATTAATACAAACGGCTCAGATTTGGAATCACAGGATTACTTGAATGCAATTCTCAAATGATTCATCTACAACCGGATGTCAAATGAGAACATAAGAAATCCTCAACCAAATAGTGTTAAACTTACAACCAAACAGTTTTCAAAAGCTGATTCAACAAACTTGACTTTTAAGGGAGACACAAGCTCACAGTGGCCTAAAATTGCTTCATTTGGACCAGATAAAGAGGTACCGCATGCTTTAGCATGCTCAAAGACTAGGCTCCACTTTATGGATCCAATAAAAAAAACTCACTTACGAACCAAATACAAAAGTGTGCAGCAGCAATATGATTAATCTACATGACACTTAACTATAAGCAAAATACATCAGGCACCACTTTTGATGCAATGTATACATTATGGTTTGCAATTCTGAAGATCATATCTAGTTTTTCAGCTAGAAAGAAAGAAAACATGACTTATATAATGTGAAGACTTCATAATGAGTAAAGATCACCAATCTGTGAGGGAGCCCAATTTTACAAAGACCATGAATATATCTTTTATTAGAAAATCTAAAATAGAGGTTAAAAGGTGAAAAGTTTTATAATGGTAAATATTTTAATAACCTTTATTCTTATCTCATAATAATAAATATTTGTGTGTTTTGTGAATCCTCTATCTTAACATTATTGCCACTATACATAAACAAAATGTAATATAAGAAATAATTATTCATAAAAAATGGTCACTAAAGTGATGACTTAAATGTTGGTGTAAATAGGTGTTTTACCTATCTAGTCATTAGTGGGTCCTATTAACATGTTAAGTTTACTTAGATCCTAGTTGCTTTTTCTAGAAGCTTTAGTTATCTAGATAAGATCTTATCATGTCTTATCTAGTTGGCTTTTATTTAATGCTTGTGTCCTAAGTCATTTAATATTAGTTGAGTTAGTTGTCTCATGACATAGGATTAAGACATTTGTCATAATCCTATTTAATCCTATGTCTCACTTTGGCTATATAACCAAGTGGTCTCACGTGTACAACATCAATCATAGCAATACATTGATGGATCATATCATTATAATCTATCATTTGCATTCTTTGATAGAATAACATTATTCTTTCATAACAAATCTCTCTTGTGCTTTCATGAAGTTCCTAGATCTTGGGTGGCTATATTCTTCAGCTAAATCTTGCATGGTGTAGAGTATTCTATACCAACTCTTACATGGTATCAAAGCTTGAGGGATAGCTTCTTCTTAGTCTTTATTGGGAGATCTAGGTTGCAAATCTTGGTGGAGCTTGAAAAGTTGAGTATGCTCTTCTCTTGCATCAAATGATGATCTAGAAAATCAAAAAAACTTGAAAAAATACCAGGTTTGGGGGTTTCTTCTTTGTGGTTTTGTATTGCAAGTTCAAATTAGAGATTGTTGGTGCAAATTTGCGCTCACCATTGAGTTCAAAAGGTTCAAGAAAGTCATGTCAAAATCGAATGAGGCCAAATCTATGAGGGTTTGAAGCTAAAAAGTGGTTGCCAAATCCAAGAGGTAGCTACAACTTTGGAGCATTTTGGGTCAAATCTAACCCTACCATCACGTCCAAGAGGCCCAAAAATCCTGAGATCGACTATCAATTTGTCAAAAATCTGAGCAATTCATCCAAGGCATGAGGAAAAAAATTGCCCTCCTTTGTCGTTCGTACAGCCATCATAATTGCAATGATAGAGAAGAAAAAATCACAAGTCGACAAAAATAAAATTCATCAGATAAAATATTTTGTTTTTTTGCAAATTTTACTTTTCAAAAATTTTGAAGTTAAAAAAATATATATAAAAAATAAAATACTTTAGGTGGAAGGTACTATCTACGCAGTACCTGTGCAAACTTCAAACATGGGCAATACCCACTGTCGTATAGAATTATCTCATGGGAAAAGGTTATCCAAGCTATCTAAAGGAAACCATTCCTCAACCTACTGATGCTAAAGAATTGGCAAAATGGGAGCTTGATTGTGAGAAAACACTTGGATGCATATGTTCATTAGTCCCATTTGATTTAAAATTTCAAGTTGAATCATGCAAAACACCTAAAGAGGCTTGGGAAGCTTTTGAGAAATTGTATAGTAAAACCGATAAGATTAGGGGATATTAAATTGATGATGATTTGATGAATCTTGATCCTAAGTGTTTTGACCACATCCAAGACTACATCTCCAAGATTAAGCAACTAAGAACACAGATGAAAGATTGCAAATAAGAAAAAGAACAAGCTACATAAAGAATCTAAGTCCTCTCCCTCTTCAAACGAATCATCTAAGAAGGAGAAACCTACATGTGCATATTGCAAGAAAATAGGGCATGATGAACATCAATGTTATTCCAAATAGATTGATGAGTTGAAGCATCTTCTTAAGAAGAACCAAATTAATTTGCCTTAAATGTCAAAGGGTTCATCTTCTTCTTCATCAAAGTCTGATAGACATAAGGAGCAGGCACTTGTTGCAATTGCAAAATCTAAGTTAGAGAGGTGGATACTTGATTCAAGAGCCTCACATTTGAGACCTGTTCATCACCACACATCTTGATGGCTAACAACACATATATGTGTGTTTGTGGGAAAGGATCCATTGACATGTATGACAGAGCATTTAATGATGTTCTTTGTGTACCTTCATTGTCAACCAATATCCTTTCTATTTATCAAATCACACATGGTGGAGCCGGCAATATTGTTGAGTTCATGCCAGATTTTGTCATAATCCAAGATTTGCATAATAGAGATATAGTTGCAGTTGTGGAGGTTGATCACCAATCTCAAGTCTACACCTTCTCACACCTTGCTCCTAATGATTCGACAGATGTTCACATTAACGCATCTTGTGTGGACACTTTTGAGGAGATTCGGTATCGTCATTTGAATCTTGGTATTCTTTTTGAGGCTCGAGTGACATGTGTTGATGTTCCATCTTCTTCCTCTACTGTTGTACCTGAGGATGCTTTTGATTCCATAGTTTTGGCTCCTTGTGATTCAGTTGAGCAGGACATACATCGTCTTCCGGAGATGTCTACCAAGGATGAGTACTTGACAGACATTGCTAGTTTGTTTTGTGAGTACTGCATTTCAGATTTGGAAGGCATCATTGCATTCATCTTCTTTTTGATGGAGATGATCCTTCTCCAGTTGTTGTGAGGGAACACTCTAACCCTCTTGTTCATTCTCTACATGATCATCCTTCATGGTTTGACATGAGTGTGGCTTCTTTTGGACAGAATTTGGAGGCTTCTTTGTCTTCAGAGACGGTATCTTTGTCTTTGGATTTGTGTTCTACAATTGTTTCTAGGAGATTTTGGATTGTCATCTTCTGCAGTGTGACCTAAAACACATGTTTGGACTGTGACAACTTTTAACATCGACCTGGAGACCCTTGAGCATTCTTCAAAGACATCACAAATCATCCTTCTTCCCACATTTTCCTTTCAGGAATGGAAAGACATCCTTCATACCATCTTGGTTTTGTTTCTTCCCAAGGGGAGGAATGTTGTTCTACGCTTTTGGATCATCTTCAACATTTGATGTCAAGCATCTACCATCATTGCAAGAGACTCAACATTGAGGGGGGCTTGCATGGTCTCTCTTCTCTCTTATGGGGGGGTAATTTTCCTTGCATGGAGTTTTGTCCTTCTCATTCATCATTGAAAGCATTTTGTTTTCATCTCTCTTTTGGGGAGGAATTTTGTCTCATTGGGTTTTCTCCTTTTCTCCGTTTGTGAGAGATTGTATTTGTACATGGGTACCTAACATGGCCTCATAGCCAAGACCCATCCTTGCATCATTTGTGTAATAATCTACTCCCTAAGTTGCGCTTAAGGGGGGGGGTGTTGGTGTAAATAGGTGTTTTACCTATCTAGTCATTAGTGTGTCCTATTTACATGTTTACTTAGGTCCTAGTTGTTTTTTCTAGAAGCCTCAGTTGTCTAGATAAGATCTTATCACATCTTATCTAGTTGGACTTTATTTAATGCTTGTGTCCTAGGTCATTTAATATTAGTTGAGTTAGTTGTCTTATGGCATAGGTTTAAAATACTTGTCATAATCCTATTTAATCCTATGTCTCACCTTGGCTATATAACTAGGTGGTCTCATGTGTACAACATGAATTCATAACAATACATTGATGAATCATATCATAATAATCTATCATTTGCATCATTTGATAGAATAATAATATTCTTTCATAACCGATCTCTCTTGTGCTTTCATGAAGTTCCTAGATCTTGGGACTGGCTATAATCTTCAGCCAAATCTTGCATGGTGTAGAGTATTCTATACCAACTCTTATATTAGATATTGGAAATTGTCTCTAAAATAAAAAGTCCCACAAAAATAGAAATATAACTCCTACTACATTTCAAAAGTTTCAATGACTTAAAGACAATGTTTTGGTTACAAATTTGAATATAGAATTATTTATTTATTTTACATTGACACTAGTTTTGAGTATAGAAGGCTTAGAAGGTATTGCATTGCCCAAAAGCTTTGTCAATTATCAAAGAGACTAAAGGATGAAAAGTTCAAAGATGTAGATTTTTAATAGTAAACATTCCTCTTCCATCATAACAAATGCTTAGAAATTTTTGTATATTATGTGGATTCATTTACTTCATAACAATTACCAACGTAGGTGAGTACAAGGTCATTAAAAAAATTAACTACTCATTAAAAATAGTCAATGTGATGACTTGAACATTCAAAGTACTTTCAAAAATAATCTGAAACCACACTGTTGTTTAAATAGTTGTAAATTTTACTTCAGTAAGTTCATCATAGAAATCCAATCCAACTCCTATCACCCACGGCACCCAGCAATGACTATCAATTGATCCGCCTGATCAAAAATTTGCAGTTAATTAAATTTTCCATTCCAATCTGATGTCTTTACTGACAAGCACACATCTGAACAGTCAAGACCATTCATTTGAAAAGTGGTATTATTATGCAAAAAAGGACCGTAAGGATCAAGAAATACCCTAATGATCAATTCAATGTAAGATTATCTTAATCAGCAGAGTATTTATAGGAACTGCAGTCTATTTCTTTTTGGCATGCTCTATTTCAAAATTAGCAGCAGGTTTCAGAAGTTAGACTCCTTTTTCATGTTAATGCAAGTAAACAAAATCTTTAGAGATCTTAGGTTGTTGACCATACTCTCTAATTGTTATATTTTATCTTACCCTCCCATATTAATTTTCTTACTACTTCCTTAGAAAAAAAGAGAGATCATACAGCTTTGCATGTCATCACAACAAGCACAGATTCCCGAAGACCATGGCGATGGATGATGTTGGGTTTGATAAGCAGATGTAGTTAGAGCTTCAAGGATGTCATCATCTGACTGTGGTGCAAGAACATAATCCGGAGGAGCATAACTTCCTTGTTCCTTCATGGTATTTCAATCGGATTGCATCTGTCATAAAGAAAGTTCATCGTCAAGGTATCTAACATATAACAAAACTATTACATTTATTGCACCCACAAAATTCTGTTACTTGCACCCATATCTATCTAGCATACCTCTAATCTAAAGTACATCTGAAATCGAAATGTCCTGCCTAATTACAATACATAAGGATAGAGTCACAGTAAAACAGAAAAAGGGAAGGGGAAAAGGATATCAAAAGGCATCAGAAAACAACTACGTACAGTTTACTATCACAAATATCAAGGTCAAAAATATAAAACAAGCAATAGTGATACAGAATTCCTGTAACTTCCAAGGAAGTTCAATACAGGCATATTCAGTGCCAGTAATAAAACAAGCCATACAATGTACAAACAGAGCTATCTGGTTTCTGCAAACAGCTCATTTGTTTTTGCTACACACGTGTAACCCAATTAGCTGTTGATCTGGTTAGACATTTCCAATTATCTGTGCAATCATTCTAACAGATGACATGAACTTGAAACATACCAATGTTCATCCCATAATGTTAACTTTATGTTTTACTTCAAGACCAAAGCTCAGCAAAATTTTGGCAAAAAGTACATTTATGCATTACGTGACAAATGGTAAAGGATATCTAAGACATGAAAATGTACACATTTTGAAACCTAAATGCTTTCAACCAAGGCCAGAATATAACAGATAGAGAAATAGAAATGACAAAATTGCATGAATCCAAGAATAAACTAATTATTATTTAAAATAATATTTTTGTATTAAAAACATGACGAATAAAGTTGAAGTATGAATATCTATAGCAAAACTGATGGTACTAAAATTGGTTGCACAAAGTCTATAGCAATTAGTTGGAAAGAAATCCCCTCTGGCAGACACGCTACCATGGGATGGCAGACAGGTTGGCCTCATAAGATCGGAAGGTATTTGGAATTTTCCCATGAATTAGAAAACTCCCTTAATAAAATGTGATCTGGTTTTATACCCAATTGACAGCAAACTCAATAAATAGTATAACAATTCCTTTTCTTCAGCAGGGAGGTTCCAAATTTCTCAGAAGTGACAAGGACTTTCTTTGGCCAGTTGGTAAGGCATTGGATAAAATGGGATCATTGTATTGGTCCATTGGATACAATGTCTTCAAACAGAAATTGTTGTTCTAGAAAAGGATGATTGAATCTCCAAAGTCCAAACCATTGAAGAGGCAATAAGGCAGATTTAAGGCCTACTGATGTATTATAGCAAAGAAATTTGTGATGAGGCAAATGTTCAAGACTCTATAGCTTGCGGCTCTTGTCCTCAAAATTTCAAATAATATGCTTAAGAGCAGGATGGTCCATATGGGAGATATAGTTTTTGACACAAAAGTTTACCATAATGCATACATCCACTATCCAATAACTAACTTTCAACATCCTGTTACAGATATCAATAAATTCATACATTGATATGTGGTTGGAAAGAGTAGTTTGTTGACAACGGTGAAGCAAGTCAAAACGCACTATGCACAACAAGTCTAGAGACTTAGAGAGTAGCATTAAGTGGCTAACTATGAAAGGTAAGGCTTCTCTTATAGGCTATGTCATAAGGTATGTGTTGTGTTCAACAAAGATAAAATTCAGATTAACTTTAGAAACAATAAAACTTGTCAAAAAATTGTGATTAAATTCAACTAATATAAATTAAAAAATTAATTTAGATATTATAAATATTTTAAATAATAAAAATCTAAATTAAATATTTTAAAATATTAAATCTTTAATGTATTGAATTTTGTTATTAAAAACAACCATCACATTATCAAATTTAACATATTAAATTTATAAAAAACATAAAATATAAATTAAGAAAACCTAAAAATTTTAAAATAAAAGCAACAAAAAAGTAAGGCAACAAAGCAAATAAATAAAAAGAAAAGGCCATTCAAAGCCAGCTATAGAGATAGAGCCTTCCATCCTAATATGCTGCTGATCCACACAAGTGTTTGAGGAGAGAGCAGGTATAGCAAATTGCATGCATCCATGTATGGACAAGAAACTACTGTCCACAACAATTATCAATTCACTTTATCTCCAAGTATGGAAAACTGCAGGCATACAGGTTCAAGCCACAAAGCCTCAACACAAATCAGACTTGCAGTCACCTGAATGCAGACTTCCAAGCTCTCACAAATCATTTTACACCAACACCAAACTCGTTCCACCTTCCACAAATTACACAGATCAACAATATTGCAGATGTTTGCTAAACGGAATAGTCTGAATCTGCAACCTCAAGTGGCCACCATGTTAGCCAATGAATTCAACACAGTTGGTGCAAATTGTGAACAACCACGGACTAGGAAGATTGTGAACATGTTTTAATAATAAAAAACCAAAGCCCTTTTTCCATATAAATTTTGAGGTGAACTGCAACAATTTTTTATGTTTTCTTTTGAATTCACTGAATTTTGAACTTCATAAATTAAATTCCGCGAACCATATGACATAGCCTGTAGGTATGACCTCGTAAAGATACAATGATGAATTGCTGGACCTGAAAAGCATCTCCAAGCTAAGCATACCAAAGGTTAATGCATATATGTGATGGTAAGTTGGTAGCAGCAACATGCAAATCTCTATAGATCATATTTAAGTAATGCTAAAGCTAATACCTCTCCTAGCATTTTCTTGGTTGGTGGATTTGGGGTAAATCCCCCTGGATTTTCCTGATCCTTGCCTTAATGGTGGCCTTGGTTATCTGGAAATCCCTTTTCTGTAAAGTGCTTTATTGATGTTTTAATATAAAAAAAATTGCCAAAAAAAAAATGCTAAAAGCTAATACCTGATCCCATAGTTGGAATACTCGGCGTTTGCAAGTACTCGGCAAGCCCAAAAAACTCAGCTCGGAAAAAACTCGGCAAAAACTCGGAAAAAACTCAGGAACTTTAAAAATTGCTTAAACTTCACTAAAAACGCATTTTTGTTTGCAAAATTCAAAGATAAGATGCATCCAATGAGTCAATAAATGAGTACATAAAAGAAACAAGCTGAGTCTAGTTGTATTTGATTGATTTGAAAGCAAATTGGGTACAAACTGGCATCCTCATGTGGAATGCGCTGATGTTGATATTCTAAAACAAAATGAAACTAGCAAATTGTTTTTGTAAAAATGAAATTAAATACTACATTACATCTTCCTCTTTCCCATGCCTAGTGAAAACTAGGGGAGAGGTAGAACTAGATGTTATTATAGATGAAGACTTGTAGGCAAACTTGGAAACTTGGACTTAGAGAGTACCTAGAAAATCAAATGAACTCAATGGGAGTTTGAGGGCAATGCCCCCAATGGGGTCAAGGGGCAGTGCCCCTTGTGCCCCTAGACCCGTCGAGGGGCAGCACCCCTCGTGGGGGTCTGGGGGCAACGCCCCCAGCGGGGTCGAGGGGTAGCGTCCCTTGTGGGGGTCTGGGAGCAACGCCCCCAGAGGGGTCAAGGGGCAGCGCCCCCGCCGCCAGCACCAATTTAAGGCTTCTAAAACCATACAAAACTCAAATGGCGCACCTCATTTCATATTTTTTGAGTGGCAAAAAATAATGTTGAAAAAGCCCAAATTAAGACCTTGAAAACCACACAAACCGCAAAAAATGAATCGAAATTGCCTTTATTCTGCCTGCAGGTTTCTTTTTGCTAAGAGGCCGAGTTTTTCAGAAAAACTGCAAGTTTTTCCAGGCGAGTACTTGCACCAAAAACTCGTTTTGAAAAAAAACTCGCGAGTTTTTGGCGAGTCTGCCATCTATGCCTGATCCATCTAAGATTGTTTCCCTCTTGTGCTAATTTTATGACAAGGCTATTAAATTCCAACAAACTAAACTACTCTAAGCAGTTTTTCCAGGCGAGTACTTGCACCAAAAACTCGCGAGTTTTTGGCGAGTCTGCCATCTATGCCTGATCCATCTAATAAGATTGTTTCCCTCTTGTGCTAATTTTATGACAAGGCTATTAAATTCCAACAAACTAAACTACTCTAAGCAACCTTCATGCGAAATAGAAACAAAATTCATACACTCCGTATTATGAGATCGCACTGGTATCGAACTTTTTAATTGGGAAGCATGTTGCATAAAACAGAATTAGCAGGTGCAAACTGGCACCGAACTTATGGCAAGGTTATGTTGCTTATACAAACTAAAATTCATCAATAATAAATTTATTCACATAAGAGTATTTAAAATAGTAGAGTCAATAGAAGTTGCCCATGACATTTCTTGTCATGCATTATCATGGTGACTTTCAACATTGACATGCATTGAATTCACATAGGGATTTTCATTAAAGTTTTTTTTTATCCATGCCATTTGTAACAATAAGCAGCATTCATTACAAGAGCATAAGTTTTCATCATTTTATTTCTCATACTTGGTGCAATTAAAAACTTTAAACTTAAAACCATAAGAATCTGCAATCAAAACAGTAAATGTAAACATCAACAAAAAGATCACCAATTTCACGTGGAAAACCCTTTCGGGTAAAAAACCACAGTAGAACAATTGCTTTCATTAATCTTCAAAAGGGCACCAACCCAGGAGACTACAATCTCCAAATTACAAAAGTGAACACCAACTCCCTGGAAGCACCAACTTCAGTATGAGCACCAACTGACTGAGAAATGTCACTAACACATCAATACTGCATTCTTGACTTCAAATACAATCTGCACATCAACTGAAAGTCTCATGTTTGCATATACAGACACTGTTCAAACTCACAATTTTTTGTTCAGAACTAAGCTTCATCTACAACAGCACCTTAAAACCACTCTACATAACTTGCTTATTCTGAGAATGTATATACAGCATTCTTTTCACTTCTACACCTTGATACCAATATGATTTCGAACTAGGCCTGTGAATGCATCAACCAACTAAGCATATATCCAAACACCCTGAATGATACGCAGCTCCACAAAATGTATGGTCCGCACTCCTTTTCACCACAAAGACCTATCTAATTCAGAACCCAATACCACACGGACTCCTCTAATTCTCAACAGCAAAAATAAATGAATGCAGCCTCAAGTGAAATACGCCATTCATAATCTTTTAAAAAAAACGTTACTTTATTTGCATCCACATTCAAAAGGTATATACGCATTCCAATCTTTAAGTCTCCACACAGGCACGAATTAACTCAGAACAGCTCTACCACTTACAGAACGTGCCTTGAATAAAGTCAAAACAATGTGAATCACCACATCCCTGTTTTTAGCAGCATCAAAATGAGTGGACTGCAATACCACGATGGCTTCACTAAACGATTCCATAACCTGCGAAATGCATCACCCTCGAACATGCCAAGGAATCACATCCACACCCATTTTTAAATCACTTTTTTTAAACATATCGACACCACACGCAGGGGCATGAATAGAATCAAAACAGCATTCACATAATCCAACCCTTCAATTTAAAGAGATAGCGATAGCATCACGTCTTCCACACATAATACCACCAGAAATAATAAATTCAAACGTTATACCCGAAAATTGACATGGCACAAGTATAATTTTCTGAGCAACCTTAAAAGAAAATGACCCGCTGAACTTTCAATGCCACAAAGGCAAGACATACACGCATCCACAAATGCTCTGAACACATACAACCTCCGCTAATTCATCTATCGCGAATACAAGAAAAGGTAAACGTATTGCACTGGCATTTGAAATTCACCACCACAACCACAATGAATGTTGTCATTACACTTATGAAGCGGCAAGGATTTTACTTAGGCGATCATAGAGAATTTTCGCCACGGTTAGAAGAATAACTACCAAATAGGAATGCCACAACGGGCCATCTTCAAACGCTACCGCTAAAAATATCAATGCCAGGAATAAATCAATCAGCATAATTATTGAGCCGCCCTATACACAAGCCATCGCCCATATTGGACTCGTCATGGAGCAATAAACCACCCTCATAAAGAAGAAAATCTGAATATAATATTCAAGCCGCCTTCAAAACATTGCAAATGAAGTGACTCGACCTTACGACATAACTGTTGGCAAGTCAAAGCTGACACGGCAAAATAGACCAACACAAATAACTGATCATCTTACTTCAAAGGATGCAATGGAATACAGCACCTGCGATGAACCTTTGACATCAATGACAAAATATTCAACATCACCATCACCATCAAAGATACACTAGATTTTATTAGGATTCTGAGGCAAATCGCAGGTAGAGGACCTTGAATGGACATATATTTTAATAAATACCGACCACTTTCATTATTTTACGTAAGGAAAAGTAGGCCTTGACAATTCTTGACATTAAAATAGAGACACATTCTTTGGTATGCTTCTACATTTGATGTTAAGAACATTAACATGGAATGGTTAAGAGATGTGTTGTTTTTTTCTCTATATTCCACACGATTGTCATTTGCCTTAGGCTCATAGTAATGCTTTTCATGCATATAAATCCAAAGACACAATTTAGTGGGAAATTGTAGACATCATCATAAATTATAAGTAAGGCTTCTATCTTTTTTTTAACATTTTTGAATCTTATAACAATACATGCCAAAAGTATATATATAAAGCTAAACTAAACTGAAATGGAACTTAAATGGCTTGATATCAACCTAAAGAGGTTTGCTTTCTTGGAATCCTTGTGATCTTGACTATTCAAAAGAATTTTAGCATTTCAATTGTCAACAACAATACCAAGGTGGTTGTTTAGATTATCAAGGTTAGGTTGGGAAAAATTTCCTTTTCAAATGCTAACAAAGTGTGATAATTTGGAGCTTCAATTTGACACTGGCCATCAAGTTTTAATGACAAGCGAGTAGGGTAGTAACAATTGTATAATCAAGTGGGAAGCATAAGTGTATACATAACAGTATATAAAAATTGTGGAACCGGAAGCAAAATGGTTCCTATCAGAAAGATAATCAACTTGTAGTGCTGAAAAAAATGAACTGTAGCAGTATTTTATATCAAAATGAAGGATTGTTTTGGTTATATTTAAATTTCATATATATTTTGCAAACTTTAATGCTTTTTTAATTGGTGAAACTCACTGTTTAAATGCATGTCTTGCACTTGTTAGGGAACTACATTCCATTTAGGATCATCATATACATGGAGGTTCAAAAGGCCTGCAAGGAGTACAATAGCAATACATGAAAGCTTTAGACATTTACAGTGTAGCATTTATGCATGTTAAATAGGTACCAAGAAAACCAATACATGCCTTGAGTGAAGTCATGCCCTAGTCTTGTAGGATTATCTTAATCCCTCTTGAAGCAAGCCTCATATATTTTCTCATTAATGATCCAGATGGATTTCAACAGTAAATGTCCCATTGAAAGGGAATGTTCCTCGTGCTTTGATTTTCCACTAAAACTTGTACCTATAATCTCTCAAATTCTCAACTCAAATTCCATCATGTTTTTAACTCCATCATCCACTTATATGCAAAATCAAGGAAAATTTACTTGAATAATGATAGCTAAATTGTGGCTCAAATAGTTACTCTCTTGTTTTGTACTAGCAGATCATTATTATCTAATGGAAAAATATTTAACACTTCCTTTACTCTTTTACAAATATGCTAAAATAGTTATCAATGAGAACATTTCAATATCATTTATGGTCATTTGAGATTTAAGATTATGTTTCAAAAACATTTTCTATTACTCTATCTTGAGCTATTTGATTCAAAACCTATTAAGTTGAACTTTGCAATTGCTTCCTTTGTCATATAATTTCACAAATATGAAATAGTTGATTCCCATTTTGTAATTTATGGTGTTTTCTCAGCGAAGGGAAATTGTCTTTTTAATGACTTTCTTAAGCCTGAACATTTTGAGATCCTGTTGTGACCTAATTCACACCTCGCCCCATTGCAAATGGGGACCCTTGTTGTTTGCTCTTTTAGGGTTTTGCTTTCGCGTGCCTCGTTTTGTCTGCTCTCCGTTTGGGGGTTTTGGGTCTGAATTTTGAATGGTCACCCGAGTCGAGTCAATGAGTTTTAGCCTGGATCAATGTATAAACGTCACCATCATGCTTAGAAGGCCTGGGAGACGAAGATCGACTGTCGTTTCAGTCAAATCCGACACCTCCAAGTTTTTAGGGTTTCTCACCCCGGGTCCCCTATTTTTTAGGACCTACTTTTTTGGCACTTTTGGGCAATTCTGGGATCCCTATTTTTTAGGGTCTATTTTTGGAAAGTTGTTATTTTTGGAAAATTTATATTTTTAAAAAGTTTCTATATTTAGAAAGGTCACGAGTTTCGAAAATCCACTCAGAAGTTCGAAAAGATCAACGAAACTCTCAGAAAATTGATTCGAAATTTTTTTGAAATTTTGGTAAAATTCTGGAAAATCACATAAAAAGTTCAAAAATCTGGAAAATTTGCTCAAAAATGGTGAAAATCACAGAGAATTCTGGAAAAAGCACAGAAAATGGTGAGTTAGATGAAAGAATCAGTCATGAAATCATCAAGAAATTGATAAAAGTCTGAGACACAGGTAAAAATCTGAGAAATTCATCTGGGAGACACATGAAAAATCTGGAAATTAATGAGAAATCTGAGCAGTCATGGCGAGTTGATCATAGAGAAGACCTTCAGCTCACAAGAAGCTTCAGCTAAGATGCTTATGGCAACAAATCTGAGCAAGTCCGCTCTAGACATAAGAGGAAATGGCCTGAAATCTGATGTTCAATGGCAAGACCTTCAGCTCACAAGAAGCTTCAGCTAAGATGCTTATGGCAACAAATCTGAGCAAGTCCGCTCTAGACATAAGAGGAAATGGCCATGAGGTTCCCCTTCCAATGGCTATCCAAGCAAGGAAGTCCGCCTATGTTCATATGTTCAATGGCAAGACCATCAAGCAAGTCCGCCCTTATGTGGCAAGGTAAAAATTGGTAATGGAAAGGAACTTAATAAAGTCCCCCCTCAACAAAAGCTCCAAATGGCTATCCAACAGCCAAAGTCCGCCCTTAGATGATGTGTTGAATGGCCAGGTCAAAGCCAAAGTCCACCTTAAATTAAAAAGATGAAATGGCATGGGATCCTATGAAGTCCGCCCTAGACATAAAATGAATGGCTAGGGAAAGTATAAAGTCCGCCCACTAGATGGCAAGGCTATGGAGGAAGTCCTCCCAAGTCAAAAAAGAAAGTGGCATCAAAAGCTAAAATCCGCCCCAAAGCAAAGGATAAAATGGCTAAGGCGTAGCCAAGGCAAAAGTTGAATGGCTAGAAGATGGATGAAGTCCGCCATGTATAGAGGGGTGAGAAAAAATTAAAATTTTGCCATGGTATAAACCTTTAGAAAATGTTAAAATATGCTTGGCACTTTGAAAATTCGCCTAAGTGATGAAGTAAATTTTGGCTAGATAAATTTTGAAGAAGCAAATGGCCAAATAAAATTGGACATGGGAAAATAATTTTGGACAAGAGGGAGATTTATGGACGAAGTAAAATTGGACATGGCAAAATAATTTTGGACAAGAGGGAGATTTATGGACGAAGTAAAATCGAACGTGGCTAGATAAATGTTGGACGGAAAGGATTTTTGGATGAAATAAAATTGGACATGGCTAGATCAAGTAAATTATGGCCAAATAAAATTGGACGTGGCAAAATAATTTTGGACAAGGATCAAATAAATTTTGGAAAAACGATTAAAAATCATGGCCAAACGAAACTGGACGATAGAGATCATGGCAAGAAAATTGGACAAAATAAAAATTCGCCTAAGGCATTGGCAGGGAAAAATTCGAAAAAATCAAATTGCCTTGGACAAAAATAATTCGCCATAAAATGAATGGGTTGGAATTGGCACATAGAATAATTATTTTTTAATTATTTTAATCATTTATTTTCTAACACCCAAAAGGATAAGTCTTAAAAAATTCGAAATTGGAAAGAAAGACAAAGAGCTTTGTTGGACTGGCGATGAAATTGGAAACTTTCCCGGACAAGATCATTGAAGATAAAACTTGCCACCCGGAAGCAAAGTGAAAGATGAGTTCAAACTCAATTCGAAGGAAACAATGCAAATTTGCTAAAAAGATCGATTTCCTCACCTCTATAATTGATTTCACTTCTCATTTGCACAATCATTCGATTTTTGAAGAAGGTATGAGAAGAAACTTGTTGAGGAAATTTGCAGCAAAGTGAAGGAAATAAAATTTTATCAGCTTGCATTGTGATTGTAATCACTTCTCCAGAAGTCACAGGCAGATTTACTTTGTCTACTTCACTTTGGCATGAAACTTCATCGTTTATTTTCCTTCTAGCTTGATTTTTCACGAAGTCTAAATCAATAACTAGTTGGAATATCTTTCAAACTGGTTTAAATTTTGAATTCTAATTATTTTCTTTTCTTGCAGATCTATTTTCGAAGCAGTGAGGATGAAGTTTGCCAGCAAAGGTGTGCAAACACAGTCGAAAATCAAGTCCAAGTGGGAGCACGTTCTAGACACCGATCTTGGCCACGTTGACCTCGAGGACTTCAGGAAAAGAATGTACGGGACTGATGGACGTCTGCCTACACCAATTGCCATGAGGATGATGCGCAATGGAATCGTCCACGCAGCTGGATTTCCACCAGCAAAAGAATGTCCGAAACTTATGGTAGAATGTGCACTACACTACAATGCACAAGACAGACAGATAGAAGCTCCTGACGGAAGAGTCCTTGCCTACTTGTCCGAGCCAGCAATCCAAGAGACCTTCGGAATTCCAGTTTACGTTCGAACATCCTATGGCACCAAGGAAGATGCACTCAAGCTATACCAGAGCCAGCAGGATCTGTGTGCATCCAACATAAACAAGAACTGGTTACTAAAGCCCAAGCCTACTGCAGGCAAGATGCCAAAGAAATTGATCAGAACCCATTTCAAAGAGGAATATGGTGACATTGTTTTGCTACTAAACAGAATAGTAGGCAATGCCCACTGTGCACCTTTCGAAAATTGGATGTACTATTTTATTGATGAGATAATCACTGGAGTCGAGATGTTCAATTGGTCCAGAATGATTAGCGATAGCCTGCACGAGCAGTTAGTCAACTTTGAGGAGACCAAAACTTTTCACATGAGCTCATACATAGTATATTCACTTGCAAGATATTACAAGTACTCTGGCTTGACTTGCAAAGGCGTGGTCGGCAATGGCGAGGGACAACTCAAGGCATATGACTGTTATCCGCAGCTGCAACTGAAAGAGAAGTCTCATTTCCGACGAGCTCATGACGCCTTTTTGATGTACATCACCCGGCTTCTTCAAGGCGGAACTCACCAAAGACTTTCACATGAGGCCAAGAGCCTAATCGGTCGGTATGGATTCTGGTTCATTCAGTATCCTAAGTTCACTTATATCAGAATCCAAGGATTCTCAGGAAATCCTTACAGACTGCCCATCTATCCGACCAACAAGATGGTATTGCTGGAAGTGCTGAGGCAATTAGAGGCGTATCCGAATATTCAAAGGCCAAAGCAGAAAGCGGCTGTCACCTTTCCTTTTTTCATCGGCAACATGGAGGAGTCATGTCCGACGGCACAAGCAGCAGAGGTTGCTCAACTGGAGATTCAGCAATATCCCTTCATATCATACAAATCCAGGAACAACTTTGATCCGCTCCATCACATCAAAACCGTGGACGGAGAGAGGTACAAGCATCGGGTTGACTTAGAGGATTTATGGGCCAACGCAGCAGATGAATATGACGTAAGAAAAAGGTTATGGTCGAGATTGCCATTAAGCATGATAAGGGCAACAGAATTCTTCAAAATACCTGATCAACTACAAGATGATGGAATATACGTGCAGCCGGGCTTCAATGAGAATGAGCCACTTCCCCCTATAAGATGGTTCGAACCTGAGATGGGCGACTTATCGACTCTCATGCGACCTGTTTTCAAGTATTCTCAATGGTGGATAGATCGGCAGGTGGAAATTTTAAGACAAAGAAATGTACAATTCACCTACGAATTGATGGGCGATACAGAGTCCTGTTCTTCAAACGGCGGTGCATCTCGTGGAGATAGACCAACAGATGCTGCCAACTCAAGAAAGAGGAAAGAAGTCGATAAATCTACAAGACAAGACAAAGATAAAATGGTAGATGAGGGGCCTTCTCGAAAGAAGCACAAGTCTAAACCCCTTCAGTCGGCCACTTCCAGGAACATAGAAGAAATACTCGCCATGGATAGAGAATCTTTCGAAAATGCTAGGATCCCTTCTCCAGTCGAAAATCTGGAGCCAATTCAAGTAGAAGATGATGATCAACCTTCTCCAGCAAGCACAGAAATCCTAGAATCAGATAATGATACAGATGTTATGGATGGAGAATTCGAGGAAGGAATGATTTCCGCCCTCAAAGGCATCCAAGATGACCCATCCGTCCAAGAAATTCAGGGTATGCAATTGATCCAAGAAGTTCAAAATATGCCGGAGATTCAGGAAGAGCAGGAAGTGCAGGATATACAAGACGTCCAAGATCAACGGGAGGACGGAATTGAGCAGCCAACAATCCCAGAGTGGTTGAAAGAAAGATTGAAAAGAAAGGCGCCAGTAGAGGTTCCTGAGGAGGATAATGACACAGATTTTCTGGCAAGATTAGAGCAAGTTGCCCCAAGGAAGAAGGCCAAGAAATTTTCCACCATCCAGAGAGATGAGGCTGGCAATCGTACAGTACAAATCGCAATACCTACAGCCGACAAGTTCCAAGATGAGATCGCCCCTGATGAATATGCTATCACGACCATTGACATGGGTCCGACAACAAAAGGGCAAGAGGTCGAGGACTTGGACAATTCCGTGGCCACCATCAAGTCCAGGTTAGAAAAAGAAGTTGCCAAGAAAAAAGAGTATAAGAAAGAAATTCAGCGCCTAAAAGATTACATCCAGCACTTGACCAAGCCACTAAATGAAGGAGACCAAGCAGTGCTTCCACCTCCAAATTCTTCACAGGAACCAGGTGCAAATTTTGAAGAGCTGACTACGGCGAGGGAGGCTAAGGACTGGATGGCTGGAAGGAAAGAAGAGGCGTTGGTGTTTGCAGAAAAGCTGGCGCAAGTAAATGAGCAGGCTTCCTTTATGCTATCACGAGTTGCAGAACTGGTGGAATCATGGAGTAGTCTCGAAGATGTTCAAAGCAGGATCATCCCCTGTATTCGGGAATTGAAGGGCATCTCAAAGCAAAGGTTGATTGAGGACAAGGTTATTGAAGCCGGAGCTGCGTATGACTTCAATGGATGGTATTATGCTTTGATCTCAAGAAGAGGAGTTCTCGAAAAGGTGAAGCAGGATGGTGTCAGAGTTGAAGAACAAGCAAAGGAATTTCAGAGTAAAGTTTACCAGATGGCTGCCAATATGCTTGATAAAGATGCTGTCAGAAAGAAACATTTGCGGCCAAAGATTTTAAAAGAACAAGTACAGAAAATTTTCTCCACCACCGGGCCAATCACGAAAGAAAGCTTCACCAAGGTATTCGACTTCATGGCCATCAGAAATTCTTTCTTGCTGCAGGAACCAGCGTGGGCGACTACTTTTGCAGAGTGTGCCGACAGCTTAGATTTGCTAGAGTACAATGTCAACGTGCTGCCCGACATTGCCATGGAAGAGGTCGGCTCAATCGTGTCTAGATTCGCCGAACGTGAGGCCGCACAAGTGGATAAGGATGCCACTCCAGATGTCTAGTGTTCTCTTCAGTTAACTGATTGAGGTTTTAGAAACCCTAATTAGGGTTTAGTTCTGTTTAATCTAGGCCATTGATCCTGAATCAATCTCGGCCGTTCATTGTAATCTGAAAACTATATAAACACCCCCCCCCCCCTCACTCTCTCATTTTCATTAGAAGATTAGAAGTTAGATATTCATTCGAGATTAGAGATTAAGAAGTTAGAGCAGATTTGAGATAGTTAGATTGTAGAAATAAAGAGAGAGTTCTTATGAGATTGTTGTGAAAACACTACTTTGATAATGAAGTTCAAATGCATGAGGTGCCTTGAATACTTGATTGTTGAATAGTTGCATGGTCGCATATTTTCTTTCTCTCTTAGTAAATTTGAATTATGATGTGTGCTAGAAGAATGATAGATTGATAACGGAGATTGGTGAAACAGAGCTCATACTTTCTTTGGGTGGATGATTTCACTCAATGTGCAAAGTTAGACTGAGCTTCATTGTGGATGCTTAACTTCTGTTTGAATAATTGTTGTTCTATTTGATGGTAATTATTCATTACATGAAAATCACAAGCACATTCCTAGAAGATTGCACTTGCTCTGCGTAGTTGTCGTTTAACGTGGCGAAGTAGAGTATGGTTTATTTGGTTTCATTTAATCCTCGTCTTCTCTTGATTTCTTAGGAATAGCATAGGATCCCTAAACCCTTAATCTTTTTCACTTTTTTTTTATAAAATCAAAAATCCAAAATGATACTGCATTTATGTTTCCGCTTTTCGAATGACTTGCAAAAGTAAATCTCAATTGTGCCCACAACAAATCACATCCATACCACAGAGCTTACCTGCATTCATCTTAAACATTGGAATTGCCGTATGATCTTACTTGCAATCTTAGCATACAAGGTAGTTTTTCAAGAGAGAATAGAGCGTCTGTGACACTTTGTTCTAGAATGTTTGTTGTGTCATAAAACACGCATCAACAGATCCTAGCGGCCATCTTGGATAGTCATGAGGTTGAATGACTTAGGAGAGGCTTTGAACTAGGAGCTTCGTCATCAAGACCTGCAGCCCTCTAGCATAGCTCTATTTGTAGTAGCAAGAGTCATTGGCTACATTTGATTTTTTGGAACTTTTGTACTTAGTTTATAGGTTGACTTTGTACAAACTATATTGTAATTGAAATTTTGTCAATTGTAACCATCTAGTTATTTTTATGCACTATGAAGTACGCTTTGTGCAATGCAATGTAATCAGCGATATGAATATACACAATAAAATCCTATTATCTACAATTCATGGGTTAAACTCTATTTTATTTGCTTTTTATATCTCTATGATATGGAAATGCACTTAAACTTTTAAAAAAAGGTACTTTTGTCTCTTTTTTCTACAAAATTTTTATTCCAATATTTCCCTGATTGTTTTTCGATTTATTCAAAAAACAAAAAAATGGTATACCTTTGGTTTGCCGATCTTTTTCCCCAAACCATTGCTGCTGCTATGTGACAACAGTGTGAATAATTGGAATACTGCCCAAAACTTAATGATCAAATTAATAATTGGAATTACTTTTCAGTATCAATCGTCGCAAGTCCAAAGTGTTGTGGCGTAACGACTAGAAGGGTATAGTTGTATAGAAGAACTACAGCCCACGGAACACTATCAGCACACAGCCTATAAAGTCATTCGTGTTAATACGGCCTACACACCGAGGAAATTGGAGCCACTCTTTGTGACTCCATTGAATTTTTAAACATGTGTTATAAACACAAAGGCTTCCAGTGCAGCGGTAAGGAGGTGCCTTCCTAAAACCCCAGTCTGCAGGAAGCACCCGTGCAGTCTGATTATTGTACCTTAAGCTAAAAATACATTAAAAAAATTCAAGTAGTTGTGAAATTATAATAATAGAGATATTTATATAGTAGTTTAAGTTAAAAATATTTAAAAAACCGTGGGTAAGGGTAAAAGCATTTTATATTAAAATAAAAATTTAAATAAATCAAATGGTTGTAAAATTATAGAAACAGCAACATTCCTAATAATGAGACCGAGGTTCAAATCTCCCAGCCGCAATAAAGTGGCCCAGAACCTCAGCAAACATATAGCAATGTTGCGGGGCTGCATATATAAAACATAGTCTAGTGTCAACCGTGTTTATAAACCTTTGTGACCTATCCTTACTTAACACCACAATACAAGGCACCCATTGCCCCAACCATCGTTTCTAGAAACAAATTTATTAATAAAAAGCTGGAATACTCGTGAATAAACGATTTGCTATTTTAATCCAACATCTCCAAGTCACACATCTTCACCAAAGGCAGCTTCCCTAAAATGTCGTGCTACAAAAATGGAGGTATTGTGATAATATTTCTTCTGGCCGATATTTTAGAGCAAAATTAGTATCTTATAAATTTTATCCGTTCCTTGTGAAACACTATGATAAAAATTTGCTTTAAGTTTATGAAACCCTAAAAAAATAAAATTAAATAATCTAAAACCTTCCCAACCGAAATATAGAAACATGAGAGCAGTCACAGTACTGTTCAAACCCTTCACAGCTTAAATTAAGTGTTTTAAGTAAATTACATCTTCAATAACGAAAGTAAGGTGGGATCGAAGTTACTTACCAGCAAATCGCAGGAGCAGATAAGCCGGACAGAGACAGAATTTTCGGTTGCCGAGACCGAGGAAATTGGCCTTCTTTTCGTTTCCTTAAATCCAGCTGATCATATGGTTTATGTTTTAAGAGCTTTTATTTGATCCCTGGATGCTCTAACCCGGAGATTCAGATGTACATGTTATATTTCATTTAATATTGTTCTACTGATATTTAGATGTTTTAATACATATACATATATATAGATAAATATTTATATTAAAGTCGGGTTCCCTTTTTAGTCTTTATTTTTCATATATGCACATATTTATGTATTTATTTTATCTTGATATACACATACTTTAATAAATTCAGTTAATCCTCACACTTATAATATTTATTTTTACATCCACTTTCTATTATTATACATCTAGATTTGATTATCTATTCGTCTAGGATCATTTTCACAGTTGGGGATCGACCCTATAGTCATTGACTTGATATGTTCCTTTTTAAAATTCATAATTTAGTTGATTGTCTCCTTTTATTTTCTCACCCAAAGCTGACTGGATACACATTTTTTAAAATTTGATTGTATGTGCTAATATTTAAAATTATCAATGCATTTATTTTAATTAACAAGGAATCCTCAAGTATCCTCTCATCCTAAGAAGTTGAGCTTCTCGGTTTGGCGCAATAGAAGAAATCTAGATCTACAAAATTATAATAGGTGCATATGCATGATTGAAGAGTGTTGTTTGTGATCATTTACTCAAATTTTCCAAGGGTTGACCTAGGAGAACATGCCCCCTTACAATACTAATGGTATTCTTAAATACCACTAATCCTCAAATATTAGAAAATGCTTAAAGAGTGGAGGTGAATTAATTGAACCAAAAAGCATGCGTTTGCATATACTAGATGGAGTCCACAAGGGTAGAACATTTCCACAATTATGGACTCAACCTTCTAGAGTGTAGAAAGCATGTTTTTATTTTGAGGCAAGTAATAGGCTATCATGATCCATCTCTAATCTCAAGGCAATCAAATTTCACATCATACTAAATTATATTCATTACTTGATCACAAAACTTATTTTTATATTACAAAAACAAGGAAGACTAGAAACAAGGTTTTGAAATCTTAAAGTGAGGCTCAAAGGCTTTGCAAAAGACAAACCAAGAAAAGCAATACTCCAAAGAAAAAGTGGATGAGTAAGCATGTCACTAGTGTCTCATTAAGGTTTTGTAGGATCAAAAGCCTCTCTAAGAAGGGAAGTGCAATCCATGAGGATCAATATAAATAAACTTGAACAGAAAGGTAGATTTGATGAATAGACAAAGACAAGAATAAGATGACATAAATAGAAACCTTATTCAAAAGATAGGGATGTTTCCATATTTTTGGGTCAAATCCATGAATATGAAAAATGACTTGTGTCAAACCCACACCTACTAAAATAACCCATTGTTGAAAACTCAAAGCCAAAACAAAATGCCATCCTTTCCACTTCTAACTTCCAATGGATTCTTCTACAACCCAAGGGAATGCTCTAACATCACCAATAATTACAAATAGTGGTGGAGAGTGTGTGTTTTAACTTGAAAAGATGGGTTTGAGTGTTACATGGAGAATTAATAGAATTTGATTATTCATAGTTTTGTAGAGGTTTGTTAAAGTGGTAGAGGGAAATTACTTGTTCTTTCCATTTAATTTTAACAAATATAGGTGAGCAATTATCACTACCAAGTTGGTTTTTCTTCTCGTAAGGTTTCCAAGGTAATTTTTTTAATTATTTGAGTTGATTTATTTAATTCCTAACTTGTTTATTTCTAATTCCTCAACAATCCATGCCTCTTTAATACCATTATTTGTTGGAGAAAGAAGAATAATAGTCTTAAATTTATGATTAATAAATTCTACATTATTTTGAGAGTTACAATTCATACATCCAAAAAAGTTATTTAAAAAGGAGAACGCATGGAAATAGCCTCAAAAATATTTTTGTAGGGGATCTTAACATTAGGTATATGGGAATTATAGTCTTTGCCTGTAAAATCAAACTCACATTTCACCACTTGTCTCCACTCAGTAAGAAAGTACTTATAAAACCTATAATCTGAGAGTTATGTTAATTTGGCCATTATCAAAATGTTTTTAGTTAGTGTACGCTTCTTACTACACATATCAATCAAAGTCATTCCAAATATAATACACCTCTTTTATAAAACTCTAAAAGATGCAAAAATCATAACAAGATTCTCTTATACAATGGTTATATAGAGGTAGGTACCAAATTTTTTTAGTAGGTTTTTCATTGAGAAAATTTGGAAGTCTATATTTGATAAGATTGGTCCTACTAGTTGGCTTTAAAAAGCATAACAATTTCAATCTCCATAATACTTATACAAAAACAAGGTTCCTATTGCATCCTTCCTCTTGGAAAAAAGAAGTTGTCTAGTGGTATTAGTGGTATCTAAAATCTCATGATGAAACTAGTTGATAAACTATTGTAAAATAATTGCTAGTTTAGTTTGGCCTTAGCTCAAGATTATGGGGATTTTATTGGTAACCTTTCTAAACCCCATCAAAAAGGAATAGTTCACGAATACTAAACAAATTCTAGAAAAGTAGTCAGTCACACTCAAAGCTTATCAAATTCTTTTTTTATGAGTTGCTTCATTAATGGCCTTAGGGATCTAATCTTTTTTTAGGTCAAAATATTCAAATGTAATGACATGATTGAAGCTTTGGGATTGACAAATTAGCCAAAAATAAGCTCACTACTCAACATTATTTTTTTATTATGCTCCATTCATGAACACCACATCACAATACCCACTCCCATACAACCTTTAAAAACCACTCCCATTAAATTTCTAACCAAATCTAAATTGCAAGATCAATGAGAAAAGGTTTTATCTTATAACTATTATGAAATTTATACATGGTCATAAATGTGTGGAGTAAAGCTATATTTCCTATATGTTGAACCAATTGCAAATGGAGAGGATTGGAAAGCTATCTAGAAAATCAAGAAGAAGAATTGATTGCAACTAACTCCATACATATGGACTCATTCAAAATTTGTATCCATGCCCTAGCATGGGTCACCACTCCTCAAACTATGAAATTCAAAGGGTGTTCAAGCAAATACCCCTCATTATTTTAATTGACCTGGGTAGCACACATAAATTCATTGATCCACAACTCGCCAAACAATCACAATATTTTATGTATCCATGCTCTAGCTCAAAATTTATGATCACTAATGCTAGGACATTACCTTGTAAAGGGAAAAGTAGCAATGTTTTTATTATTGCAAGTGACTATATAACTCCATTATAATGTATTTATCTTATCCTTGGGTGGTTGTAATGTAGTTCTTGTGGCTTAATAACTACATACCCTTGGACCAATCTTGTGGAATTTGATTATGCATATCCTCTCCCCCGCAAATTTGATACAATCTCTTTCAAGTTTGCATATACCTCTAATATATCTTATATCTTCATTTGCTACACTTGATTCCTCAGTTTCTTCTCTTTGAGTATTCTTTATATGTATTCTCTTTATCCATACTCATGTATTTTCCCTCTCAATGTTTACATAAAATATGCTTTTCATATGATATTCCATTGAGAAACTTAAGTTCTTTATGTCCTCACGCATCTCCAATTAATACATGCTTGGCAACTCATTTAAAATATATAGCTTATCAAGAGGCATCTCTTCATAACATTGATTTAAATCCTTAGTTTGGATGTGCTTCATTAAGAGGTCAATCAAACATAATTTAATTTATTTTAATTCCCAAAGTTGGGTGGTCTTATAACGGATTGTAGTTTTTCCCTTTTCTTTATACTAAGTTAACCAAAAAATAAATGATAAGTGTTCTTTATAAAAATAAGGTGTTGTCATGTACATGGATGAAGTTATCCATCATAGATAAAAAGTCAACCAAAGATTATAGTTAAAGATATATCTCTTTTTGTGAATTAAGTTCTAACATTTCCATATAATAAGTTGGTCATCCTTAGGTGATCTTGATGAAGTGATTTATGGCCTTTGGCCTATAATGATTTTCCTCAAAATATTTCCTTTGACATCAATGACAATCTAGACATTTGAAGAGGTTAGAAAAGATTGAAGACAAACAAAGGAAGATAAAAGCAATACAAATGTACAATGCCTTCACCTAGAATATTTGCTTCTCTCCTTGATGAGCGGAAATGGAATGCACCCTTACTCTATTTAATTTGATCTTGATGTCGGCATGTGGATTGCTCAATACTCTAGAATAACCTTGATATGATTTGATAATGATTGCAAGATAGGAGATCAAAATGACAACATGTAATTATGATAGCTCAAGAGATGGATTCATTAGGTTGAAAATGAAGGAACAAAACCTCTAGATATAAAGTCTTGAAGAGGCAAAAGCAATGGCTATAAATTATTGATGATGGATGGCTAAAATTAAAGGAGAATTAGGTTTTGGATCAAGGATGCAATCATATGACAAGTGTCAAATGATAGATAGGATCTAGGTTTAGAATAGGGATAAAGACAAAAATCCTTATGGAAATGGTTACTAATTTATTCCAAATTTTCTATGAGAAATTATTTAAAGAAGAGAATAATTGGCAAGATGTTCAGTAGGCATTGGAAGAAGATGCGAAATACTTTATTCCTAACATGATTGACCTAGTTTTTTTTATAAAAAGGGGTAAAAAAAATTTGAAATCAAGAAATCAATAGTACAAAGGGATCAGGGAACACGTAGGCTCCCAATAAAGAAAGCACAAGAACACCCAACCAAGACTAAAACCACCAACCACACCACCGCAAACACCTTATCCATCCATATCATCAGCCATGACCCTCTCTAATTCATGACAATAATCAGGGGACAGTTGTCCCCACCCCTCAATCTTCCAATCATCAGCATGCTCTAAAGCCCACTTAGCCAAACAATCAACAAACCTATTCCATTCACACGAAATGTGGGCAAAAGACACAACTTCCAACATAGAGCACATTTGCAAAATCTGTCAAACCACCAAAGCAAGCTACCAATTCACTTCAGCCACCTTTTGCTCATGCAACAAATTAACAATAATTTGCGAGTCAGATTCACAGATAACCCTACGCCAACCCAAAGCACATGCATGCTCAATAGCCCAAAGAATTGCCAACCCCTCCATAAGGTTGTTAGAATGCTTCCCTTTATGAATGGAGAAAAATAAAATAACTGAACCAGAACAGTCTCTTCCAACTCCACCAATCGCAGCAAATCCCAGATTACCCCTAGATGAACCATCTATATTAATCTTCAGAATATCCACTAGGGGAGGCAACCATCTTCCAACCCTTTGAACCTTCTTTTTAGCCTGCTTACCTCTTCTAACACAAGCAAAGATATAATTCAACCCCTGTAATCTCAATCTATTCACAATCTTATCATCACTCCTTTCTAAAGGATAAGCCACATCACATTTGGCTTCCATTGTTTCTTGGATCAACCAACAATTATGTGCCAAACTTGTTGAATCAACAACCTTTCCCCACAAAAAACCCTATGATTCCTTTCCAACCAAATTTTCCGAAGGATGAAAGTAGGACCAATGCACCACACAATTTGGAGGAAAGAGGCTTGAGAAGGAGGTCTTCCTAGACTGCTCCAAAACTTAACAAGGGAAGAAGCATGAACACATGGATGTTGCCAAACACCCCACCATAAATTCCAAAGCAACATAGAATAAGAACAGTGAAAAAACAAATGAGAAGAATCCTCCTCACTGTAGCCGCATATAACAGAAATAGAGGGACCCTAGAATCCTCGCTTCCAAAGATTCCAGGCCAAATTCCAAGCCAGATTCCATAGAAAAAATTATAGTTTGGCCATAAAAACTTGTTCCACACATGCTTCCACCAAGGGACCTCCACCCCACCAAACTTACGAGCTAGTAACTCTTGATACCCACTAGCCATAGTGAAAACACCCTTAGGATCCGAGCTCCAAGAAAGAATATCCTTATCCCTAAGGGAACTGCATTGTCTACCAGCCAAAATATTTTGAAGCTCAGCACAATCCTCCTCCAACCCAACAATAGGCCAATTGCAAGGATCCTTCCACCTAGCCACCTCCATCTACCCACATGGATAAGAAGTCTTGAAATCAATCATCCTTGACCAACCAGCCTTCAGGAAACTCTGGCAAAGATTCAAAAAATAAAGATACTGGCGCAAAATGGGGGAAAACCATCCTAAGAATATAACCAAAAGAGAGCCTCAACCCCCTATTATATATCCAAAACAAGCCCTCCTTGATCAATGCAACCCCTTTCTCAAGCGTTCCCTAAATCACAGAACCTTTCCCCACTAGAGGATACTTGGGAATCTCCTCCTTCAGAACCCCCGGAAGGTACTTGTGAGAAAGAATCCTAGCCCAAATATGATCTTGCTCCACACACTACCTCCAATAAAGCTTTGCAGCCAATGCCAACCCAGACCAAGTTGATTGTCGCAATCCAAGAGCCCCAAACTACTTTGGACTACAAACAATATCCCACTTCACAAGGCTCCACTTAGAAGAGGACAAGTTGCCCGCCCATAAGAATTGTATAGCCAAAGAATCCAAATCCTTCACAAACCCAACCAGAGCCACCTGGAGCATGCATCTATAAATAGGAAGAGCTTGCACCACTGATTTAAGCAGCTAAACATGCCCAGCAAAGGACAAACATCTATGAGTCCAATGATTAACCTTTTCCCGAAACTTGTCTAGAATATTCTACCATGACTACCTAGGGAGAATACCAGAAGAGATAGGAATGCCAAGATAAGTTAAAGGGAGAGAACCAATCTGAAACCTCAAGATACGAGCAATCCTCTACTGAATAAGCTGTGGAGTATTAAAGAAGAAAATGGAAGATTTATCTTCATTAATCATTTGACCAGAAGCAACAAGATAAATATCCAAAGCCTTGCGCAAACTCGCGGCTTCTTTGATCTTAGCCATACCCATCAAAGTAATATCATCCACAAATTGTAGGTGAGACTGAGGAGGCAAGCCATTTCCCCACACCCATCCTTGAATCAAACCCAACTCCACATTACGTTTCACCACCCTCCCTAGACCTTCAACAAGAAGAATAAATAAGGAGAGAGAGGATCCCCTTGACGAAGGCCTCTAGAAGCATCAAAAAGAGAAGAAGGCTCACCATTTATCAGCACCGAGAAAGAAGTGGAAGTAACACAGGACATAACCCACTGGATCCACTCCTCAACAAAACCAAAGGCAATAAGATTTTTTTGCAAGGACTACTTAACTCTATCATAGGCATTTTCCATATCCAACTTGATGAACATAGCCTTTTTCTTTCGAGACAACCATAGAATGAATAGTTTTAGTAGCAATGATTACCCTATCCATAATTTTTCGATCCTCCACAAAACCACTATGTTCCTCAGAGATAAGCCATCTAAGCTATCGCTTCATCTTTTCAGCAATCAACTTGGAAATGATTCTATAAACTACATTACAAAGGGAGATAGGTCAAAATTGGCTCAACCGATCAACCCCCTCACATTTGGGAATGAGGGCAAGGAAGGTTGAGTTCAAAGCCCACAACATCTACTTATTCCTCTAAGACTGTCGAACCACCTCCAATAGATCCATTTTAATGATATCCTAAAATTCTTGATAAAATTCAATCTGAAAGCCATCAGGGCCCTTGGCTTTCCCTTTCTTCACCTGGAAAACAGTAGCCTCCAATTCCTCCAATGAGATATAACCCAAAAGATGCTCATTCATCTCCCCACTAACCAATGAGGGGATACAAGACAAAACATAATTTTCTTTCGCTAAATCATCCTAAGAATCCTCTCTAAATAAAGAAGCAAAGAACTGTGAAGCTTCTCTAGAAATACCCTGCTAAGAAGATAAATGCTCACCCCTGCCATTTACAAGAACATGAACGGAATTACCATGTCTCCTAGCTTTCACCGAAGTGAAGAAGAAAGCAGTTTTTTTGTCCCCCACCTGTAACCACTCAACACAAGCTTTTTCTTTCCAATAAATTTCCTCATGCAACTCACACTCCTCCAAAGCTTTCAAAGCCCTTGCTTCCTTCCTGAGTAAATCCTCAGATAGACCAAACTCCCTTATCTCTCGAGTGATGACATCCAAGTCAGCTTGAGCAATAACCTTAGCATGAAAAATATTTCCAAAACACTGTGTGTTCCACCGTTTGAGCTGATATTTCACATTTTGCAACAATTTCAAAAAATAATACATAGTAGTACCATGAGCAGGTCTTCCCATCCGCCACCATTTAGCCACATGCTCCTGCAAAGAAGAATATCTTAAACACATAAGCTAGAACTTGAAAGAGGGGAACCGAGCAACATGAGCCAAAGTAGTAGATAACTTAATAGGCTAGTGATATGAGCTCCTCTAGTCCAAAATCTCAAAGCAAGTAGACCACAATCCTCCAATCTAGGAACAAGAAACCAAAAAAGGTCAAGTCTCTCAGCAATACAATTCTCTCCCATTCTTCTGTTGTTCCAAGTGAACTGATCATTATGGGGCTTAATATCAACTAGATTCAAGGTAGATATGTTATCACAAAGATGGAAGGAAAAAGACTCCAACCTTGCACTACCACCCTTCTTCAGACCCCGAAGATCACCTGCATGCAAATAACCTGTCACAGAAAGAAGACATTCCAGACAAAAGGCAAGGGTGCTCTGAAAGCTGAAAATGTATTAATCAGAGAATCAAGTATTACAAAGAGATCAATCCTTATGAAGGAGATCAAGAAACCCTAAATGAAACCCTAGTGTGCACACTTAATAATTAATAATTAATTAATTATTAATGTGCCTAAGTTTAGCTTAAGTAATAAAGAGGAATAAGTGACTTAATTAATTAATCAATATGATATAATTAATTAAGCATAATGACTTATTACTCTAACACTTCTCATCCAACTCAATAATAACATTGAAATCCCTCGCAATAATCCAATGAATAAAAGGAGCAAGGCTCTGAATGAAATTGATATGAGACCACAATAACTGCTTACTAGGAAAATCAATAGGTGCATAGATGTTTAAAAGAAGAATAGTTTCCCTCGACTCCATACTTGAAGCAACCACAGAGACAGAGGAGTTGGAGGACATCCACCAAAGAGGACGAATCTTCAATGGGTTCCACAAGTAATCCACACCCCTTGCATTACCATGAGCCCCAATGGCAGTCACCCCACCCCCACAACTTTGGCAACAAACTAACCATACTTTCAACAAATAACTTAGTCTCTTGTAAAAAAAGAACATCAGGAGAATGAGTTCTCACCAATTCATGAACAACTTTTTGTCGAGGGCCACTGTTCAAGCCCCTTACATTCCAAGAGAGGATAATCATTTCGAAGGGTTAGAAAAATGGGAATCCAGGGTCTTAACAGATCCAGACTCCGCCAAAGTCTCCCCCATCATCTTTATTTTTTCTAAGTCCTTATTTCTCCCAACTTTGGAAGACTTCTCAACAACCCCTTTCTTTTGGTCTTTCGAAGAAGTCCCAATGAAGGAGAGGCCTTGTTTCCCTTTCCCAAATCAGACTCCACTTTCACCAATGGAGTAGAGATCTCCCCCTCCCCCATTTTTGCATCCGCAAGAGTCTCGACCCTCCCATGAACCACCAAACTAAGGTTCGTTTCCATTTACAAAGCACCAACCTCCTATGAAGTCTGGTTGTAATATGGAATAATTCCTTCCTGAACCACTTCCAAAACACCTTGATCCATAATCATCATATTTGGATTCACCTCTTGTTGACTGAGATCATCCAGAACCTCAAATCTGTTAAAGGTATCACCTTCTTGATGCTCCTTAAGGGTCCTCTTTTGACCCTAATTCCTATTACGAGCCTTAACAAGAATAAAACCCTTCGCACCAACAACCTCACCAGGAATGAGGTCCTTGCCTTTGTCAACCTTAGGAGGGTTGCAAGGAGGCTGAGTTTTATGAGACTCAAAAGATTTAGACTTCGGGCATCTTCTTTGCAGATGGCCATATTCATGACAGACGACAATGAAAGGGCAATGCCTCATAATCTAGCTACTGCACCCATGAATATGAACCCACACGAATTTTCAAAGAATCTAGAAGAGGGTTATTTAAATCCATCTCAACACAAATGCTAGCAAATGTCATTATCTTTCTATCTTAAGTGTTCTAAGAAGGACCCACTAGTTTCCCCAGCAGCGAAGCAACCCTATGTAGGATGTGATTGCGCCAACATTCAACTGGAAATCTAGGGAGACACACCCACACTGAAACCCAATTCGAGAGCTCCTCTGAAGGATCAAAACCTACATTCCAGGGTTTAATAAATAGACCATTCTAGTTGTGGAAATAAGGCCCACCTTCAAAAACTATATTGTTATCTGCCATGCAATTAAAAATCACCATGAAGTAATTGTTTGCCAACAACATTATTTCTATCTCACCCTCCAGGGACCAGGTCCGGTGAGCCCATGACTCAAAAAATTGAATTAAAACCCTCATTCCCAAGAATTTGCATAGCAAAGCATGCTTTGAGTAATACTCAATATCCTTCGCAATCGATTTTGATTGAATTACCAACACCAACCTATCCTTGGTACACTCTAGGAAGCCATTTATCTTCGAGATACGAGAACCTCTAGACGACACAAATCCTCCATTTCCTGAATCATTTGAAAAAAAATCATTATAAAAAACCTTTGATGAATAGTTTGGAGAGGAACTTCCAACTACAGCATAAAAATCCATAGGAGATTTGACTCTCGATGTCTCCCTCAAAGCCATTATCGAGAGAACAAAACACCCTATATCCCAACATTGAGACCCTTCTCAAACACTAGATAAAATTTACACATAGCAACAAAAAGGAGATAAGTCGACCATAGCCCCGACTAATAGCCATAAAACCCCACCCCACACTCTTCAAAAACCCTGACCCCAAATCGCACCAGCAAAGCTGAAGAGGAGAGAACAATAACCAACTACAAAAAGAAAGAGCTCCACACATAAAACACCACCCCGCACAACAACAAACAACCCCTGATGCGCATGCATGGAGAAAACACCCACATGCAAGCCACAACACTAATGGCTGGGAGCCTGCACAACCATTGCACCCCCAGCTCGCTTCATCATGTCTAACAACCACATGATTGACCCAAGTTACAGTCAATTTTTGGATCTAATTCTCTCTATGGAAGAACTTGAATGTGCTAGTTTCTCTATGAAAACTAATAAAATTATTAGCTTTGATGGTCTTCCAACTGAGTTTTACCAAGTAATGTGGCATCATATTCGAGATGAATTTTATATGCTTTATTTGGAGGCACTTCAAAAGGGATCCTTAGGCCCTACAATCAACAAAGGTTTAATCAAACTTATCCCTTAAAGGAAAAATAAAGATACTATTGTTGGCTGGCGACCAATTACCTTGTTAAACACCTCTTATAAAATTATTGCTAAAGCATTAGCCATTAGAATTAAACTTATTGTGCAAAGAAAAGTGAGAGTTGAACAAACATGATTTATAAAGTGTAGATTTATTCTTGATAATATCATGTTGGCTTGGGAGATTATAGAATGGGTCAAAAAATCATGCCAAAATGTATTAGTCGTTAAGCTCAATTTTGATAAAGCATGTGCTAGGATTCATTGGCATTTATTCTTAAAATTTTGTAGTGGTTGGATTTTGATCCAAGGATCCAAAAGAATGTTCAAATTTCATTTAAAGATGCAAATGCTCACCTTGTAATTAATAACTCTAGTTCAGCTCCCTTTGAGCTACAATGTTCTATAAGATAGGGATGTCCTCTCTCTCCTTTCTTATATGTTCTTACTATTGATACTTTGAGATATCTTCTTCAGAAGGCTAATTAGATGAAGCTTATTGGAGGTATTTCCATTCCTCGAGATAAGGTGGTTATTAACTCTCATTTTGTTGATGACATGTTGTTTCTACAAAATTTTGAAGAGGAACTAAATAACACCTTGTACATCTTAAATATGTACTATGTTACTTCCATATCCCAATTATCTCATAATAAAACTAATTTTTTGATGTATCAAAATGGTTCTATTCCACATTGGATTCCAAAGAGTGGAATCTTATCAAACATGGGGAGATAACAAGATATCTAGGCATTCCTTTTGGTTTAGGAGTCTCCCTTTCAGATATGTGGAGATGGTTTTTAAATAGATTAAAAAATAAATTGTTTACTTGGGGTAATAAATTTTTATCCTTGGTAGGTAAGATCCAGGTTGCTAAATTTTTTTTTATGCTACTCATGTTTACTCCTCATCTTGTTGGATGCCCTCCAAGCAAGGATATGAGGATTTAAATAAGATGATTCAAAAATTTCTCTGGTCTAAATGGGATGGAAGTACTAGTTTCATTACTTCTTTTTGGTCTCATTGTTTTCAACCAAGAAATTATGGAGGTCTTGGTCTCATAGACCCCAAAACTCAAGGAATTTCCCTTGCTACAAAATAGATTGTTAGAGCTGCTAATGGAGATGAACCATGGAAGATTTTAGTTCATCATTGAATTATGAAAATTGTTAAAAATAAGTGGAAAGCAGTCAATTAGTTGGATAAGATATTAATGTCTTCCTTCTTTAAAATCAAAGTTTCCTTTCCTCTTCAGTCTATTTGGAAAGCTTGGAAACGAGTTTGTCACTTCTTAAATTGGAACAATTCTTCCTTGCAACATGGTTTTAGCTTTGCTTCATATTCAATCTGGTAGAATAGAATTATTAATTATCACAAACATCCACTTGTTATTAGCTTCCCAAGGCATGCTTATTATTTGTTTAAAAAGGGAATCCACAAATTCAAAGATGTTTTGGATTTTAACACATTTGATTGGGCCTCTTGGAAATATCTCAAGGAGCATTATGAGTTGGGCGATAAATATAAACATTTTTTGATCTTTGTACAGTCTTTAGTCCCTATTGATCTTTTTATTAAGCTTTGCACTCCCAAGGATTGTAATTTTTCCAAAGACTGGAAATGGTTACCTGTTAGTCCTTTTACTTATTTCCCTTTGAAGAAGGTTTACTCTCATATCCTAACCAGATGGCCTCTTGTTCCTCGTCTTAATAAGAAATGGAAATGTAGATTTAATTCCAAATTTTGGAGCAAATTGAGTGCTCAAATATGGAAATCGAAAGCTGATTTTGATACTCATGTAATAGTTTGGAAAATTTTACATTGTAAGCTTTCAATTAGAGATAGATTGAAATCTATAATAGTTCATCTAGCTAATTTCCCTTATTTCTTGTGTATTGAAAATATGAAGCACATATTTTGGGACTGCATGTATGTTAAGAAACAATGGACAATTGTTTTTAAAACATTTCTTGCTATTTTCTATCATGAATTAAACTAGAAAGAAGCTATCTTGGGCTTGGATATGCAAAACAATGTTATTGTTGATTCTACTAGACAAGATATTCTAAAGAATATTTGGAAGGATAGATGTTTGACTATGTTCTCTAATAACTATTATCATGCAACTACAACTTTAAGGCTTTACTCTAACATATTTCTTTAGGTGACTTTTTGTTTTCGCAGCAACTAGTTTTGTGCAAGAAGAATTCAAAGACCGTGGTTCAACTTTAGCAAATTAAAGATCAAGTTTTACAGTTCCAGTCTAATGACAAGTTTGTCATCATTAAATTATGAAGTATATGAGATGATTGCTCCTTTCAACCTTCTTATGGCTAATTTGTAACTATGGTATGTTTTTATATCTCTTTACTACCAGTTGGCAGCTCCTATTCTTTATAAATTGCTTTGGTTCAATATAAAAAAAAAATATTAAGAGATTAAATGAGATGAGTGGATACGATTAAAAAATAGGTTTAATTTTGGATAGGTGTCTAGGTTCAATGAATTTAGGAAAGGTGTTAATTAGACATGTGAAGGGGACATTTGTCACGTGAGGACAAATTTAGATTATGATCCATGTGAAGAAGATGGAGGGCAAGGATTAAATGGAAGAGAATAGAGGATTTAAAGGGCACTTAATTAAATAAATAAAATATTTATTTAATTAATGGGATCGTGTGAAGGATATTAATTAAATTAATGCTAAATATTTATTTAATTAAGGGATTACGATAAGGATGGTAATGAATGGGAATAATAAAACAAATAATATATATTTATTTAATTAATGGCTAAGGATAGGCTAAATTTAGTTTGGTTGGGTAAGGTCATATTTTAGGTGTCTACAACATCAATGCTTTCCTTTGACATCAATGTCAACATTTTCCAATGGAAAGTTTGATAAGTTTTTCTTGCAATTTTTCATCTTTTTCCATCACATTCTATTTTGGAACCCTCATTGTGTCTTATAGTTCAAAGCTTTCATTGATCAACACTTTTGCACTACAAATCAACCCATCTTCTTCTAGATATCGACCTCTCATTTTTTGAATATTTTCTATCATTTTTGTGTCTAATTTTTATTCTTCTCACTTCATTATCAATATAATCTATTTTTCTTTTTCTAGATAACTCATCTTCAAGTTTTGTAGATTTTCCCATTTTCAATCCAAATTCACTAACTTCTTTTTATAGACTCTAGATCAATGCCTACATCATCTTTCTAAACACCTACTTAGTTCAACACCTTTGTAGTTTAGCACTTGTATAATTCAACATTTTTACCTTGTATTTCAGTTTCTCTACCTTCTCTAACACATTCATCCTTTTTCTCATCATCTTCATCATATTACTTTTAATTTTTTAATTTTATCAATTCATCAATTATCCTAATTTATTTTTCTAGCCAACCAATCTTTTTTTTTGTATGTATTTCCTATCCCTCCAAATTTCCTAACTTCTCTTCATAGGTTCTAGATCAATACCTTTGTAATTTTATGCCTTTGCAATGTGGTGCCTCTACAATTTAGTGTCTTCACAATTCAATACCTTTGCTCTATCTTTCATTGCCTTTGCTTTATCTAACTTTTTTCATTACTCTTAGGTTTTTAAATAATTTATTTTTATAATTTTTTCCATTTAATCACCTATTTGTGTAACTTAATCATTGGCCAAAGAAAATATCATCAAACTACTAACACTTATATTTCTAGATATGTTTGTCTAAGACATCATCTTTTCACTAAATTATTTGTACACTAATATTTAGGGTTAATGAAAATTATTTGTTGTGCATTAGAGTGAGTGATGTGTATTCTCTTGTATTGTGCCTTTATTTAGGTTTGAAGATAAAAAAACTAACATCCTTTCTTTTCTTTTCTTTTTCATCCGAAGGAACCCAGCATGAGTATACTCTCCCTTGCACTTCATGTGATCTTGGGTAACCAAAAGCACTTGAATAATTCTTTTTTAGGGGTCCTACCTAGGGATTTGATAACCCTAGGGAATGAACCCAACTCTACCATTTCAATAGAGTATAAAAAGTGGGGGTAAATCAAAAGACATGCCTCTTGGAGGAAAAATCTTGTCAATCAAACTAAGCCCCCAAGAACTTTATACCTTGGGTAAGAGAAGGATAAGAGTGGGTTATCCTCTTCTCTTATTTGTTTGACATATTTACCTTTCATCTATAAAATTTGACCTTATGTACCCTCATAGTATATCAAGGACACACCTAGCAATCATCATTCAATCCTAGTCAAAGACCAATCAACCATCCTTCCTTATGGTGCATCAAATAATGGTTAGGCCTAAGAAGCTACCCATATTGTAGTTTTGAGTGATAGAGGTAAAACTATCCTTGATCAAGGCATTTGGATTCCAATGGTAAGGAATCCTAGATCTAATTTAGCACTCCCTAGCTACTCATGATTTGATAGATAGTATATATGTGGGCCTATAAGGATTGAAAAACTCACTTGAGTTATTATGCTTGCAAGTTTTCCTTGTCAAAATCAATACACTATCTCTCATTTAATATAATCTATTTATTTTGTGTGTTTTTTCCTTTTGAGAAAAAATCAAATTATTTTCCTCTAACTACATCTAAATTTAAATCCGTCTTCATTAAAAAAATCAAACTTTCCTTCTTCCAACCTCGTCCAAAATCAAAGTCCAAAATTTAGTCCACATCCAACCTTAATTCAACCCCAATCTTCCCTTATCCTCAAATCCTTAATCTTAATTTGAATCCCCCAATACTAATCTGCATCATTATCCCTCAAGTCATCCAACCCATAATCTAAATCTTCATCCTAAATCTAATCCAAATATTTTAATCCTCCCAATACATCTCCTAGTCCATAACACATCATCATCATCATCTAAACCTTGTCAATTTCATCTCCTAATCATAATCTTTCTCATCACATCGTTCATCAAATACTAATCAAGTATATCCCTTTGTATTCTATTTTCCCCTCATCAATCCAATCCCAAAAATCCAATTTTAATCAACTATCCTAATCTTATTTCTCCATCACACCTTTCCTCCATCCCTACTCAAATCCAAGCTCTAACATTTGTAAAATCAAAGAAAATTCCTAAATAAAACTCCAATCTTGTATCTCAAAGACAATTCAAAGATTGATCCATTCACCCCACCTCTTATCATTAAAAACCAACCTCATCCAAATAAAATAAATTATCCATTCTAGTCATGATAAACCTCAATCCAACCTCAACCAATCATCCTAAACCCCTTCTTCCAATCCAAATCTCAAATAGAACCTGAATTCCAATCCTAAACCAAGCATCATCTAATCTATCTTCTAATCCAAATCCTCATCATATAATCCCAATCAATCCCCTCATCCCAATCATACATCTAATATTTCAATATGAATAAAATCTCAAATCCATTCATATGAGCAACTCATATACATCAAAATCCATAAAAATCAAAATTCCTTTTCTCATCCATGTGAACAACTCATATAACCCATCCATGAAATCATCACTAACACAAAAAATCACTCTTCCCTCATTTTATCCAATCAAATCCACTTATTTCAAGTACCCATTCCAAAGAATTCTCACATATTTCCTCTTACAAACCAAGATCAAAACATCCCTCTTAATCTCCCTCATGATTACCTACCATCTCACAACCCAAAAATTCATACTAATCCATCTCATGATCCCATCCCATATCAAGATCCCAAGATCCATATCTCGTACAACCATAAAAAAAAGCCTATCAAATTGATTCATCCATCTTCATCTAATTTGATTTCCTCAAAGAAACCATAATACATAATATCCCCTATCCCCCTCAAAATGGACTCACATCTTATTTCAAAAACATTTATCTCATTGGCAATTCTATTTTTCAGGAACATTCATTATGAAGGCAAAGGGTTAGGCCCTCATGAGCAAGGCATCATATAACCCATTTAAATCAAAGAAAGCCAAAAATTCCATGGCCTTGGCTTATAAGGCTCATGCTCAAGACATTGGTAATATCTAACATTCCTACTCAAACATCCAACACTCCTTCCATGAATCCTTGTCCCTTGTCTTCTAAATCTATTTTGGGTCCCTATGTCCCAAAATCCATGACCACATATTCTCAAGATACTAAGTCCATATCAGGTCTATATGTCCCAAAATGTAGTCCTCCATATTTCCCATCTATTTTGATTTCTTATGTTCCAAAATTAACCATCCCAAATCCTACCCATCAATACTTTACAATCCCCAATCAAGATCAACAAAACAAAAATCCTTGAATCTCTTCCATCATGTTCCCTCCATCACTCATTCCATGCACCATCCAAATAATCCATCCTAATGCACCCATACCAATACCTTTGGATGTTATTTGAATTCCAAATCAAAAATTTGGATGAAACAAAGAATCTACAACAATCCAAGGATCATCATGTTCCACAAAAGTGACATGCTAAAGAAAATAAAAATTTGATCCAAAATCAAAATAAATCTAAAAGTCCACAAAGGCCCACAAAGAAAAAATAAAAAACAAAAACATGAGGATCACAAAGAAAAAATAAGTAATAAATCAAAAAGAAAAATTCAAAATGGTATCCAAATTAACTACTCCAAAATCTTCCTCCACTCTTGTAACATGCCCATTGTTCTACCCAATAATTTTACTATGATTCTAACCTTAAGTAAATAAATTATGATGCCAACACTTAGCAATAATTTTTTTCTTTTCATATAGAAGAATAATATGCACATTTGAAATAAACATCATTCCAAACTTTCCCATTGCATTACAACAAAGTATTTCAACTTTCCAAAGTATTTATTTCATATTACATAATTTCATGATTACATTTCCTCTTTTAGAATCTTCCATATAAAGGGATACATAAATACTTACATAGCTTCCATGAGCTCACTGGCACTAGGTATATGAATGGTCCAAGTGTCCTCCATCAAATCTTGGTCACCTACTAATGAGGAGAAGCATAACTCAAGTGCTTTTCTGCCAACCTTGGACTAACGATGGTCCCTTGCACATCCACCAAACTTGGTAGATGGCCCTACCCTTTGACGAAGAGGGCATACAACAAATTCACCGTCAACAATTCACCGACGGGAAATTCACCGACAATAATTCACCATGAGAAAATTCACTGTCATGACAATTCACCATGCGAAAAATTAATTGCATGAATTTTTTACGGTTGATTTTCCATGGTGGTGAATTGGTGGCGGCAGTGAATTTTCCCGCGGTGAATTGTTGACAGTGAATTTTTCATCAATGAATTGTTGACGATGAATTTTCCTAGAGTCAATGAAGAGATTGGTTTGGTATCCTCATAATAAAATTGGCCTTCCTTGAGATTGGTGTTGCATCCCACATATCTAGATATGTTACACAGTGGCTACAACCTACACATATGACATTCCCTACCTAGTATGTAAACTTGGATCACAGTGACTGACAGTGTAACAGTGGCAACTTACACTACTTTGGCCAAAGTATTCATCACCCAGTACTTTGAGTGGATGTCATATTGTAGACACCCAAATTTGATCACTCCTGTATGATCAAATTTACCTCTTTATTCATCCATTCTGTCAATATTAATTTATTTAATTAATATTACACTTCCCACATAAGGTTCTTAAAGTATTTAATTTAACAATTAAACACTTTATCTGGTACCTTTCTCCTCTCTAAATTAAATAAATGCACCAATTTATTTAATTTAATAATTTTAATCTTTTTGAATTAAAATCAATTTAAAATTTTTTTTTCTCTCTCCTTATCACATCCTCCATAATCCATCTCAAGTTTGGATTAATTTAATTAATTCATAATTAGGATGTGCATCCTCTTAATCAAGGATTAATGGCACATCCTCCTACATTTTCCACTTGTCTCTAATCTTCCATTAATTATCATAATCAAGTATTTGCACAACTTTAATCAAAGTCATTAGCCACTTTTAGCACCACCTTTTAGTCAATCTTTCCATTTGCCTTTCTTGGCATTGACCCTCTTTCCTGTGTGAATTTTTAATTCACTTTTATTCATCCTAGATCTCTCTCCTCCCCATGTGAATTTTTAATTCACATTTTATCCTTCCAAGGCTTCTAGAACATTTGACTTGTCACCTCATGCACATGTGACCAATTCCCACCTTTTTGAAGACCCTCCTTTATCCATTAGATTCTCCTAGGAATGTGAATTTTTATTTCTCCAACCACATTCTCTTTTCCCATGGAGATTTTTGAGGAATTCCAAAAAATTTCAAATGTCATTTTCACTCTCACTTGGGGACAAGAAGTTCCTTTTTGAGGAAATATTCTCACTCCCCAAGGTACTTGGAAGGTACTTGTCCTTTCTCCACATCATGTACCTCCCTTCCACATCACCTACACATCATATCACCCTTGGCCACTTAACATTCCACATGTCAAGATGTGAGGGCTTGTGAGTCCTCAACTCACCTTAGCCCTTCATCTTGACCTTGTTGGATAAATCTCAACCATTGAATTCTCTAGAGAATTCAAGTTTCTCTATAAATACCCCCTCCTCTAAGGCATTTCCAACACTTAGCCATTTTGCAACTAAATGTTGTCATTTTGTGCACTCATCTAGCCATCAATTTCATCTATTTGCATTTGCATCCAAGAATATAGTTAAATCTTGCATTTAGCCACATCAAGAGCCATCCAAGGAGCATACAAAGTAATCCAAAATCAAGGGCCAACCAAGGAGTTTCAGCTGTAAAGAGAAAGTATAACCATTTGTCATCATGTTTCACTTTTTCTCTTTGCATTAACGAATTTCTTAGGTTAACCTTGAGGTGTTTCTTTGTGTTTTCCCATTGCATTTTAGTTGTTTAGAATAGGTAAAACATTTAGATATCACACATATAATTCACCCACCTTCCTAGCTCGATTTGTATTGACCATTCATAACCTATGCATAGGATATCCCCTTAAGCCATGGAGTAACCTTAACCCTAGAATAACCTATTTACCTTTTATGTATACTATGACACTTCTACTTAAGTAATTCAAAGTAAGTCTAACATACCAATTAACCATACAGATAAACATAATGTCACACCATTTAATCGCTCTATTTCAAAAGTAAATTCACAACAATAAAAGTTCCCAAACAAGAGTGTAATCTCAACAATAAATGAATCTGATAAAAAAGGTATAACCTCATCAATAAATGACATCAATCAAAAGTATAATCTTCAACAATAAATGACTTCAAACAAAGATACATTCAACAATCAAATGATCACTAGATCGTAAAGGCTAATTCTAACCTTTATACTTCAAACACTAATCAAGTAAACAACCCAACTAAATAGGTTATTCTCGACCTAGGGTTTCAATCAAAGCAAAGTAAATTTCAAGCCAATCATAAAACTTCTCTGTCAAATACCTCATACATTCACATGTTTACTATATTTGTATATCATCTAGAGGACATAATCAACTTGTGAGGAGTTGGTACTTTTACACCCATAGTCCTCTCACAATACAGTTTTGGGTTATCGAAACATGTGTCCTCTTTTAGAAATATGTGTACAGGAATAAACTCTAATTCAAAATAGAAAATAGCGTAACTAGTAGATGCAACTCTCAACCCTATTGTAGAATATTGATATAACCTTCAAGTTTGTACCCTAATCCTAGGGAAAGATATCATCCTACTTTCTAGAAGAAAATAGAAATCAATCGAGTAAATATTATCCATCAAGGTTTGTATTATATTGCTACCTAGATGACATTTCTATCATGTCATCATTCCCTTTGTATTACCAACCTTATTGTCCATGAAGGTTTACCTAGCATTAAAGCGCTTCAAAGTAACACAATATAGTGTTCACCAGCTAAGCAACAACTATATATTCTTAACTTATATGGTTCATAGTAACCACTTAAACATTCATAATCCAATGTATATAGTTGTAGACATGCAAATAGGCCTAACTAACATTATGCACCTAATTCTAAATAAATATCATCAAATTCTTCTATTAATCAAATAAAGCAATTTATTAGATTAATTCACTAATGTTCATCAAACTTAATTAAATAAATCAAATTATTTAATTAAGTCCTCTAAAGTCCTCTCATCTGATTTAATAAATCAAATTGTTTAAATCAAATGTCACAATCTCCTAATTCCTTAAAGTTAATTAATTCTGGATTAATTAACTCATGATCCTAATTACCCATTCTCTAGCTTTCGACTCAACCTTGGTCAAACCCAACCCCTAATTAACTAACCCACTTGCACATGAAAATAATTTCTTTTAGTTAACTAATAACCCCATTTTCCCTCACAAAGGCACATGCTTTGCGAATATTCCTTCAATAACTCCATTTATTTGACTTTCTTACCCAAACATTATCTTCTCTTACACTCTCAACCATATAAATTAATCTCTCCTACATCCTCACCCACATCCTCTTACACTCTCAACCATATGCATTTATTCCTCTTACATCCTCTTTACTTGCACATTCCCCAAAATATGTTCCACCTTCATCCAATCGACTTGTGACAAGTTTCACAATCTTATTGGCTCTCCTTTAGTCCCATATTTCACCAAATTCTCTCTTTCTTCAACCCTTCAACCCTATTTATAGAGGGATTCTCTATGAAGAAAGGATCCACAATCATATCCACAATCTTAGCATTCTCACTATAGGTACATTCATCTTGCACTTCATCACTCATCATCTTTGCATCTTCATCACATTGGAAGCTTATCAAGGGGGTGGGAAAGGGCATCCTTTCGACATCAAAGGAGCACCACTCCCACTATGGGATAGGGTTTGGCATGATTTCATATGCTTTCATTTAGTTTCTTTAGTTCTTTTTATCTTGTTTGCGATGTAGCATGATTAAATTTCTCATAGGAATACTGGATTTGTTGTGTTTAATTTGACTTCTATGAATGTTTGTCAAAGTTTAGCCATTTGCAGGTTTAGTGTTCACATATTTGGCACCCAACGTGGGGCTCGAACCCACATTCACATTCACAGAATCCAATTTTGTGCTTGTCTTATTGAAAATTGAGCTACTTTTGTGATGGTTTAATTTGAATGATGAAAGAAAGCTAGCTATTTTTTGTTAAAAAGAGGCATTGATCTACATTATGATAGGCATATAGAAGCATATTTTCGGTTTTTTTTGTCTAGCAGGTAGCCACAGTTATAATTTCTTTTATTTTTGTTTGTATTTAGTTGACAACTACAATCATTTTCATGACTTGGATTCATGAGAACCCAACTTGTTTTCTAATACAAGCAATAACATTGATCCATTATATGATAAATTTGTTACAGTTTGTATTTCCGTAACTACAATTTCATGATATATATGTGGTCTTAGATTTGGTTTATGGGTTTTTTTTGTGGTTTGTCAACATTGAATTTTGTCTTATGGTTAAGTTTTGATTTAGAAAAGACAAGCTTTCTATTTTTGAGGGTCTATTTGATATAGCAAGGAAATACGCTTCAGTTAAGTGCATAGTTAGCTTGTCTATATTTTTCTTGAAGGTATTTCAAGGCTTCCTTAGTATCTTCAAGCTTTTTATGTGCATCCTCAAGTTTAATTTTCAAATCTACACTTATTCTTTGTTGAATTCTATGCAGACCTTGTAGCTCATTGATTTGCTTGTCCTTGGAATCAAGATCACATTCCATGCGATCAATCTTTTCAATCATAGCCTTTTTTTTAGTTTCTTCCTGAATAAAGTGATCTCTTGGATGACAAACACCATTCTTCTCCCTTGCAGTGTGATCCCACAATATTGGTTTACAATTTTTGGCCAAATTGGACACTGAACTGATTTTTTCTAACTAAATCTTCACTTTCGGGCACCTATAGGGGCTAAACCATGAGGAATTTGAAGATGATGCAAACTAGTAATTTGTGGCATATTATCTATAGATTCTAAATATATTTTTTTCAAAAATTTTGGAATCAGATTGCACTTCTTTTTCCATCTCCTTCAAAAACTAGTTTTTTTTAGTAAACACCATTTTTAAGGAGTGACGCTCACCCTATAACACATAAATTTTTTTCCATGAAATATAACATTCTAATTTTTTCGAATTTAGATTTGTAACTATGATATCTAGTGATTCCAATTGGTTTCATAGTGTTTTATTGAATATTTTTTCCTTAATCAAGTTTCGAAGTCAAACCAATTACAATTCAGACATAGGCAGATTGTATAACACAACATTTTTTGTATGCATCAAAATTCTTTTTTTTTTTGGATCAAGGACTTCAATATCTGGTGCACTCATATTTTTCAAATTTTTTTTATAATCTTCTATTTTCCACATGTGTAGAACAAAGAGCTTGATTTTTGGTGAAAAACCCATTCACAAGAAATAAAAATAAATATAATAATTAAATTAAATTTATTTAAAATTATACTTTTTGGGAAGCTTATAATAAGGACTACATACTTACAAAAAATAATTTTTAAATGAATTCATTTGATCCCCCAAAAGGTAAATGAAAAGTGGTTTTTTATCAACATTTTGATAGGTATAAAGGAGACTCTATTATAGGTATGGTTTAAAACTAGCAGGGTTCTATCCAAGGGGGTTTGGTCTAAGGTAGTTTGATCAAACCCTCTTCAATTGGAATGCTTTATATGGAAATTTTTAAGGCTTAAATCGTTATATTTTCTAAAAATATGTGATTTTAGCAAAAATTAGAATCTCCCAAAAATTGTAAACCAACTTTGTGGTATCACCCTAGCACAGCATGCACATCTTGTTTCAGTCGTTTAAAGATTTTTAATGAGGGAAAAATTCATTATTTTCTAATTAACCTCTGGTTTGTCCTTTATGTTTTTTAGCACAAAAAGATTAATCTTCTTTCGTTGGTAGCATTGAAGCCTAGGTTTGTATTTGGTAGCATTGAATGAGCACAAGAGACCTTCTTTGTTCACTGCTATCCTGTCATAAAGCGCGCCATCATTCCTGGCCACCACCTGCTTCTTTGCTACCTCCTATTTCCTGATAATCAGTTGCTTATTGATTGCCTCCTCATTCCTCACCGGCTTATTCTTCATTGCCATTGAACTCATTAATGATGTTTCTATGTACTTGGTGTCTACTAGCTGAAGTCATTAATGATATAATCATGCTATGAGGCATCAACATGCTTGTCAATGAAGCTTGGTGACAAGACATAGGATAGCATGTTAAACAACTTAAGGGAAACCCCATAAATTTTAATGGTGCATTTTAAGTGAGACGGATACGTGTGCTCGTCTACTTGTTGTGTGCTTGGTGTTTACGATCTAAACTCATTGATGATTGTATGAGGCCAAGAAGTTGGCATTGAACTACTTTTATTCTCCTTTTTCATCATCACTTTCTTGTTCGCCATCAGTGTCGTCCAGTACAATTATTTTAAGATACTTTCTCTCTTAATTGTATAGTGCTCTAAGTAGATATTTCAGTAGTCCTTCGATTCAACCATTCTTCTCTCTTCAATCAACATCAACAAAAAACTTTTCCTTCTAGTATAAAATTGCGAGTCATTTTCTGCAAGGAAGAAATTTCACATTCTTTGAGATCACTATTAGATAAAATGAAAAGAAAATCTATGTTTTTGTCAGTTGAAATAAATTCCAATCTAACACTTCAATAAAGGCGACAACGATATGGGTTCTTAAAGCTTGAACATCATATAGGCTATTATTGTTTTCGAGATTGAGCTTTTGTAGTGTGTTTCTTTGATCTTAATATATTTATAATAATATAGGAGAGTGTGACTGTGTCTTAATAATTATATATGAAAGCTAATAATCTTTGCTGGCTACAATGAAATCTTTATTGAGGTGCGCTTTAACTCATATCAATTAATGCATTATATTGGAAATGTAAAGTCTTTATTTTTGTTTAAATAGACTTCCACATTTGAGCGCCCTATAAAAGTCTTTATTTCAAATAAAATTTACTCTCATAATCAATGTGTGCCATCTAGAAATTTGCAAATCGATGCAGGGAAAAGATTATTCTTTCAAATTTGCAACCTCCATCAATAATGATTATATTTGAAAGCTAATAATCTTTGCTGGTTGCAACAAAATATTTCTTGAGACCTGGTTGCTTTGATAGCGAGAATGCTTGATTGATCTTGACATAATTAAAATTACTATCTTTATCTTGTGCATTTTGGTTGTGTGAACATGTACAAGTACATTGCTCGATATTCATTATGATGTCGATGGTAAAAAAAGGGGCATGTTGTGTGTTCATGAGAGTATGGTGGTTCTAGAATGAATAGTTGATTCAAGGAGGTTATCACAACATTCTAACACAACTTGACACAGTTTGGGCTTTTACAGATTACCAACATTTCAATTTGGCAGTTTGGTGTTTATAGAAGATTGAACTAAGAGAATCAAAAGTCTTTTGTGCTTATAATTATCAAAGTTCTGTCATGCTTCTAAAAATCTGATTTTTTTTAGTGCTCTAACCATTGTTTGTTTTTTAGAGACTTTGCATGATAGGGGTAATTTTTTTGTGATAATGCATTGCTTCATTAATTTCTTGAAATAAATCTCATTTCTGATAACTTTGTATTGTTTGTAGGGGGTCGACATTGGAGTTGGGCATTGGAATTGAAGAATCACAAGCACATTTGAGTTGGAGAATTAGGCATTGAACTTGAATAATCATTTTTAAATGCTTATTGTAATAGTCTAGAGCATCCAATTGCTGCTTTTATTTTATGTTTTAGGCCAACTAGATCAATTTGGGTTTAAAATTAATCATTGATAAAAAATTTCAAAGTTGGACTAAAATTGAACATTAGAAACTTACTAGACTTTGATTTTGGGTTAAAATTGAACAAGACAAACTCACACTTAGTTTGGTGCTTTAAAATGAACTCATCATTTCTTTAAAGGATAAAACAAACAAGTGCTTGAATTGTGTGATCTTGTTTGTGTGCACTTGAGTGCGTATCCTCTCCCCTTGTGCTTCATGCAATCTTGGGTGAAGAGAAACAATCCAAGTGTATTTTATTACTTTGAGTCACCCTTAAGAGAGGGCTTACTATGAGACACACCCCGCAACGGGAAACTCAGGAAAGTTCTTGAAGCACGTTTACCGACAGGCTATATTAAAGGTTGGGAAATCATGAGAAAGTACCTTTTATCCTAGACTATATAACATACTACACCTAGTACCATGCCTTAAGTGGAACGAGAACGGTAGTAAGAGCCTTAAGTGGCAAAGCAAGTTTGCATACAGTTGGGTGTTCTCAGTTTGTTACTAAGAACCAAATTGTTTAGTTACCAAAATCCTTAATACTTGTCGGTGCAAGAACAGTTGTTTCGAAGCCACCCCACATTTGTACTATTCAAAGTAGAAACAAAAAAATCCTTAAGATCTTTGAGTCTTAAGGATTTTGAGATTTGGTAGTCCTAAGAAGTGTGTGCTGTGGAGGGGAGCCAGTGTCACCAAATCTCTAATTGTTTTCTTTGTCTTAGTGTTTGGAGAAATACGAGTGGGGACTCAATAAAGTATGGCCATTTCTAACCTAGGATTGTGCAATTTGTGAGTCAATCAAAACACATTGCTTGGATATCAAACTTTGAAACAAACATTAAACAAATCATCAAAATTTCAAATCCTTTGGAAAGAGTGAATATCCTTGAAGGGTCCAATTATTATTGCTTGTCCCTAAGGATTTTATCCTTAGAGGCTTCTAAATATTTGGGCTCACATCTCAATTTACTCTCTCCAAAGTCAACCTAGGGAAACTATGGTTTTGAATCTTTGATTTTCACATAATGGACCATGTGGAATGAAAAGGGGCTTAGACATAGACATTTTAGTTTGAAATTTAAGCAAGACAAGTGGATGTGGTAAAATGAATTCATTGACCAAGATTAAATCAATTGAACCCCATACATGTTCTTGTTATCTTTTGTCTTATGGTCTTCCAAGCAAAACATTGGTCTTTTGGTTTGAGCTGCTCATAGGATAAAGCATGTTGTTCACTATCTTGGTATTGAAAACAAGGTCCCTCATAGGTTCATTTAGGATCAAATAAAACACTTCATCCATCCCAAACATTTATCATCTCCATCCCACAAGAAAATTTTAGAGCTTTGGAAAAAAACAAAATTCTAGACTTGGGTAAATCATCAAACACATAAAAATCACCTTGTTTAGTTAGAAGTGTGAGAATGCATCCTTTCTCATACCTCTAGTCAAATTGGCACCTCTTTGAACAAGTTCATCCTAAGGTCACATCCAACATCTTGGGATCTACAAGTTCATTATCCAAATCAAATCCTAAAGTCTAGCATTGATCCAAAGTTCCTTTAAGTTCAACACCCATATCATTCACCCCTTCATCTTTCATCTCATCATTGGTCCTAAATTCCTTAGAGGTCATCAGGGTCAAAGCACAAGGAAAACATGGAATATAAACTTGATTCATACATCATGAGTGATCTAAGTCAACCAAGTTATCAAATCCTTACAACACCAATTGATTATCAAAACTCACATTTATACAATCCATACATGACATCATTATCTCCTAAAAAATTCAATGATACAACAAATGTGAGTATGCCCAATCTAAATTTTGGACCACCTTTCCCTATGGTAGATTTAAACCAAAGGGAAAACCTACAAATCTATCAACCAAACAATCAATGCATTAGTCTTCAACAAAACAACATTATCCCACCAAATCAATAGATACCAAATATGAATATACCAAGTACAAGCTTACCAAACACGAACATATGAAATCCACACTTTGTGAACTATGGGATTGATATGTTTACAAATCACACCAATGTTGTTCAATGTCCAAACAATATGTTAACAACTCGATGTATTGATCCAAGTCAAAGTAACACCATGCTAAATCAAGATTACCTAAATCAAAGCAATGTGATTCCCAACCACAATAATGTTCAATATCCACCTGTAATGCAAAATCTACACATCATCCCAAATCAAAATATTGTCCAAAATCAATTTGTGCATGATCCCATACAAATACCACAAGTTTATATTCCAAATATGCTTAACCAACAACCAAATCATCTACATCAAGTGTGTCAAAATAAAAATCAAGATCAAATTTTGCGACATCAAATTGCTTCACTTACCAAAATAGTTGATTCATTGCGCAAAGAGACATCTCCACCCCAAAATATATACACTCCCCCTTGGGTTAAACCATGTCATCAAAACATTGAGTTGTCTCCACAACCTCATTAAGAAGAATATCCCCAATGTCAAGAGGTTGGATATCAAGATCAACAACATCAACAACAAGCCCAATCACCACATCTCCAAAATCAATCACCATGAGGTCAATTTCAAAAAGTACAAATCTCACAAGGTAAGAAACGTGAATACACTTCTTTGGGAGAGCCAATTGAATCAACATTAAAAAGCTAGTTAATGAAAAACTAATCACTCTTCCAAAAGTAAGTTCTTTCAACTCTATCATAAACTTCCCTTGGAATAAAGGTAAATCTTATTGTGAGTATCATAGAGAAAATCTTTATAAAACATCAAATTGTATTCGACTCAAAAATATCATCCAAGACCTTCTTGATCAAGCAATAATAACTATTGAGGACAATGATCGAGATTCAACCAATAGTGATAGTAGTGACAATCTCTCCACCACAATTGTTGAAAACAATGATCAAGATCTATCCATTGATGAGCAGCTTGGAGATGTTTCAACCTCATCCAACAATCAAATCAACATACATCAAGAGTCACTTTTCAATCATGATCAAAATCCACCAACAATATCCTACAATGATCCATTTCAAGAAATTTTAACATCATTTGATCCTATGGTTGAAAACATTGACAATATCTCCAACACAATTGTTGAAAACAATAATCAAGATCTATCCATCAATGAGCACCTTGGAGATGTTTCTACCTCATACAACAATCAAATCAACATACATCAAGAGTCACTTTTTAATTGTGATCAAAACCCCTCAAACAATGATCTATTTCAAGGAGTGTTAACATTATTTGATCCTATTGACATAATCCAAGCTTCGTCCACCAATGATCTTGTTGACAATACCTCTACATCATCCAATGAGTTAGATGACATATCTCAAGAATTTATTCCCAAGCATGATCATAATCTTTCACCAAAGTCTAGCAATGGTCCTTTCCAAGACATATTGATATCCTTTGACCTCATGGTTGTAGATATAGAAGGAATCCTCAACTCAACACTTGATCCAAATCCACTCAAAGATCAAGAAATTATTGAGCCACTTCCCATGCCTAATGAAGACATCCAAGAACCCTTTATAAACAATCCATCCTTTGAAATTGACCCATGCCAAGAACTTGATCCAAAGCACGTCAAAAGTAATTCCAAAATTAATCAAGATCAAGAATCCATATCTCCAAGATACTACAATGATCTAATGGAAACTTCCCAATCTATACAAGATGTTGCAAAAGATGATCATATCCATATAACACATACTCCTCCACCTACCCATGAGATTCCTTCTTTGGATGGACACATAGATGATTTTCATTCAAAACAAGACTCCTCTACTCTTGATATTATTACACAAGAACAAGAGGTTATTGATTCCTATAATCAAGCTGAGTTGTCAACACCAAGATCAGATATATCCAAAATTCAGATTGAGGACATCATGTATGAAGATATCCAACATTATCCACTCAAGGAAATAGGTTAGACCAAACAAGATATTCTAGAGTCAGCAGAGCAACAAATTGAAATAACATCATTTGTAGTGGTCATTTATCAAAGGATGCTTGCTAAACAAGACATATTGAAACAAGAAAAATCAAAGAACAAAGGTGTTGCTACCACCATATTGGGGGAAAGTATGTCTCAAGCAAACGTCAACATAGGGAGCATGAAGAATCCTTATGATGAAACCAATGCCAATACTGCAACCAACCACGTCATGAATCTTCATCCACCCATCACTCCATCCACGAATTAGGTCCAATGTCAAAAGGAAGATTGGAATCAAAGCATGAAAAACATTATCAAAGAAAAAGAATTTGTAAAGCATGAAGGACAGATCAAATACATGTGGATACCAAAGAATACAAAGAAATATTATCCCTATCGAACTCCATTAGTCAAAGAAACCATTGAGAAAAATAAAAAAGGGAAATATATCCATCAAAGATATCCACAAAGGAAAAAGCAGGCTTCTCAAGCAACGTACAAAGTATATAAATCAGTTGGTCCTAATTCCATGCACACTTCCGTATCCACCCATCATTGCTCATTTCCCCAAGTTTGGAAAGTCAAAGGTTCCAAATTGCCAACCAATCCATTTTCTATTCCTAAACACATTGCAACATCCACTCTTTCATGCATGATATCCAATTCTCACATTAACCATGTATTGGCAACCGCCCTTCATCATAAGGATTCAGAAGGCATTCTATCGCGATGTGCGCACAAAGACAAAGTTAACTCCAATATCAACAAAGTAGATTAGGAATCTCAAAAGTTGTATTCAAGTGCATGTATCTTGGCAAAGAAGCTTCTTCAAGTAGGATATCGATGACACATTATGACAGAAGCATCTACATTGACACCACCAGGTGGTTTTGCACAAACTTACAATTTTTCACAAAAAACCAAAAAAAAAATCATGAAAATAGTAAAGATAAAAAAATTGTCCTCCAGTGAAAACCACTATGGCGGCGCTTTGGACAGGTACCATGATGAAAACTTGGAAAATAGGCGTCATGTGTAGAATCCAGCACTTGCATGCACTAGTTCAGGTGAAAGCATCTTATCTCATCCATAATAAATCCAACTGTGTACCTTGGAATTTTACCCTACTCTAATGTGCAAAATAACTAAAAATGCGAATGATAAAAGACTAAGGACACTTCAAGATTAGCCTAAAGAGTGATAAAACAAGAAGGAAAATAGATAAAACGAGATGCAAATGATTATACCTTCCTTGCTGTTGAAGACTCCTTGGTTGGCCCTTAATTTTGATGGATTTGTGTGCTCCTTGGATGGCTTGTGATGTAGCTAGATGCAAGATTGAATGTGTAAAATGATCAAAGTGGATGGCTAAATGATAACAAGTGCTTGAGAGTGCAAATTGGCAGCATAAGGTTACTCAAATCAAAGTGTTGAAAATGCCCTTGAGGAGGGGGTATTTATAGAAGAATTTGAATTCTCTAGAGAATTCAACGGTCAAGATTCATACAACAAGGTCAAGATGAAGGGCTATGGTGGGTTGAGAACTCACAAGCCCTCACATCTTGACATGTGGATGGTGAAGTGGCTAAGAGGAGATGAGGTGTAAGTGAGGTGGAAGAGAAGTACATGATGTGGAGGAAGTACAAGTACCTTGCAAGTACATTGGGAGATGGGAAGAATCTTGGGTGAATAAAAGTGAATTTTAAATTCACAATGATTGGAAGAATCTAGTGGATAAGACAATGTTCCCAAAAGGTGGGAGTTTGTCACATGTGACTTGATGTGACAAGTCAAAGATTCTAGAAGATGCATGGGAAAAGGGGATTCTAGGAATAATAAAAGGAATTAAAAATTTGGGGATGAGGAGAGTTGACCAAAGATGCTTGAATAGGCTTAATCGGTAATTAGAAGAAAAATGAGGATTAAAAGCCAACTTGCAAAAGTTGGAGGATGTGACACATCCTAATCAAGGATTAGGCATGTGCACATCCCTAATGAAGAGATTAGGAGATGGATTAGGATTAGATGAAAATGACGTGTGAGGAATTAAATAAGTGTAATATTTATTTAATTCATTTGATCAAAAGAGGATTAAGGAGGGTAAGGTATTTAATTATTAATTAAATACCTTAGGGATTTGGCAGAATTAAGGATATTAATTAAATAATAGTAATATTACTTAATTAACTCAGATAAGAGAATGTTTAGATGAAAAGTGATAAATTTGGATAAATTAAGTGTCCAAATTTGGATGTCTACACCAACATTCCATCCATCTTATCCATAATAAATCCATTAATCCATGAGCCATTTATCCAACCCATTGCCATCTATCTACAATATCTTGATCTTAACAAATTTTGGTGCACACTTTACACTTGTTTATGGTAAACATCTTGACATGAGTCAGTTTCATTGATCCTATCCTACCCAACATTATCTAAGCCATGAAGCACTATCCAAATGAGCATCCATTGTTCAAACACCTTATCTTATCACAATATAATCCTTGGAATCCTTTGCATGCTTATCATATCCATCTATCCATACATCTATCCAAGCATCCATCCATGGCATTCCATACATTGCTAGACATTGGGGGAAAATATTTACATCTTGCTTCAAAATAAATCTTGATCTATATCTTCCAACTTATGTGGTGATCCGAATATTGGAAAACATGAAATCAAATTGGTCCAACATTTGTGAGCAAAAAGTCCAAATCACAAACCCATGGCATATTTTGACAAGAAGATATTCCTTATCAAGCTTTACTTTCATCAAACATCGATCCAAACAATCAATATCAGTTTCATCTAATTTGCACTTCAACATCACATCAAATCATTCAAACAAATTTTGTTCCAAACTGAGCTTCACAATCTTGATTAATAAAATTCAATCAATCCATCATCATCTTGGGATATCCTTCCCAATCCCCATGTTGCTTAAACACTATCCTTACATTGTTGTGCATCCTCAACAATGTTATCATCATCAATCCATCAATCAAATCAATCAACCTTAGCTTGGTTTTGAACAAAATCCCAAAAAAATCACTGATATTGTAACACATATCCATATCCAAACCATCAAAGTCATGCAAAAAATCCAAAAACATTCAAATCATATCAAAATCCCAAAACAGATCAAAAAGTTAGAAAAAGTCAAAAAAATGGTTATCTGAACTACATCGTCTCTGAGCTTAAACATAGGCAAGTCCAAAATTGATGAGCCCCCGAGACACAAAAATACAAAAATATTCATAAATCTTAGAAAACCCAAAACCCAAAAATAACCTCAAAACATTACAAAACATAAAAAAATCCAAATATTTGAAAAAATCCATCCGTCTCATTTTGCTTCACCCACAATAATCAATCATCCATAATAAATCAATCGTCACCTTCATCCTTTGGCAATACAAATAGAAACAACCACAACAATCAGTAAAAACAAACTTCAAACACAAAATCAAAATTGAAACAACAAACTTTTAAATGCAAAATCAAACTCTTGATCATTCTCAAACATGTCAATCGAACCTTTATCAACGACCTTTTCAAACAACCTATCAACTTGCCACCATCCACTAACATGTCCTAGGACGCATCCTTCCTACAATGGGAATTATCTTTGGCAATCACTTTGGATACTTATCCTAAACAAAACACATCCCTTTGGCTAGAGGTATGAAGAACATTAGCTTGTTTGTTTACTTGATCTTTTCATGTGATTTATCTTATTGCGCTCATTCCAATGACCTCTTGATGATGTCTAATCAAAATGATTTAGAGAGAAAGGAATAGGGCATTGATCATTATCTTTTGTTTGTTGTGTTTGTTGGATATTCCTGTAATATAACCTTGGCGATACTCTCTTTGTTGGGTATGTAGGGAGGATGTTTTGGATGCCTTGTTGATTATTACATTGAGAGGTTTTTCCTTTCCATGTTTTGGTCTGAGATGTTTGAAATGTCTAAAGTACATGTACTAATAAGGTTTCGTATGTCGGAACAAGAATACTCCTATCTGTTTGTCGAGTCAAAGTCCATCTCACTAGATACAATGCCATCCTGGTTGTCTATACCTTGATGCATCATATCTGTGTGTGCTATCAAATATAAGGAAAGTTGTGCCCTTTATGTCCCAATCCATGGATATGTAAAAAATCATCATCATTCATCATCATATCTAATAAAGTCTTGACAAATCATAGACTTGTTGGACTTTTGCATCTTCTTAGAATCAAGGGTTGATCCCTCTCACTCTTTTATCTCTTTCACACTAATATAGTATCATGACATTCACGACCCTACATCCACAAATCAAAAACATCTTGCATAATCATACATATCATCATAGGAAAACATCATCCATCTCATCATCTCACATACATTGCATCATCATTTAAGTGTTTAGTATAATATAGATTTTTTATTCGAAGCATTTTAAAGCCATCTCATTTGCATCATCATCATAGTATAGATATGTTAGTCTAACCTTCTCGTTTCACCATCTTGAACCTTTTTGTTGTGAGCTCAACCTAAAATTGGAATTTTCACCCAATCTCTCAAGGGGGCAGTGTATCAACGTACTTCTTTCCGCTGGGGCAATAGTGGGGCATCTGAAAAAATAAAGAAATTTTTGAATTTTGATTTTGACAACATTAGTCTTTGAATCAACGCAATTGGTACACTACTTCAAAGAGGGGAAAAATGTAGACATGCAAATAGGCCTAACTAAAATTTATGCACCTAATTCTGAATAATTATCATCAAATTCTTCTATTAATCAAATAAAAAAATTTATTTGATTAATTCACTAATGTTCATCAATCTTAATTAAATAAATCAAATTATTTAATTAAGTCCCCTAAAGTCCTCTCATTTGATTTAATAAATCAATTTGTTTAAATCAAATGTCACAATCTCCTAATTCCTTAAAGTTAATTAATTCTGGATTAATTAACTCCTAATCCTAATTACCCATTCTCTAGCTTTTGACTCAACCTTGGTCAAACCCAACCCCTGATTAACTAACCCAATTGCACATGAAAAGAATTTCTTTTAATTAGCTAATTACCCCATTTTCCCTCACAAAGGCATATGCTTTGAGAATATTCCTTCAATAACTCCCTTTATTCGACTTTCTTACCCAAACATTAACTCCTCTTACACTCTCAACCATATGCATTAATCTCTCTTACATCCTCACCCACATCCTCTTACACTCTCAACCATATGCATTTATTCCTCTTACATCCTCTTTACTTGCACATTCCCCAAAATGTACTCCACCTTCATCCAATAGACTTGTGACAAGTGTCACAATCTTATTGGCTCTCCTTTAGTCCCACATTTCACCAAATTCTCTCTTTCTTCAACCCTTCAACCCTATTTATAGAGGGATTCTCTATGAAGAAAGGATCCAAAATCATATCCACAATCTTAGCATTCTCACTATAGGCACATTCATCTTGCACTTCATCACATTGGAAGCTTATCTAGGGGGTGAGAAAGGGCATCCTTTCCACATCAAAGGAGCACCACTCCCATTATGAGATAGGGTTTGACATGATTTCATATGCTTTCATTTAATTTCTCTGGTTCTTTTTATCTTGTTTACATATGTAGCATGATCAAATATCTCATAGGAATGCTAGATTTTCTGTGTTTAATTTGACTTCTATGAATGTTTGTCAAAGTTTATCCATTTATAGGTTTAGTTTTCACAATAGTATATGCATATAAATCTTTATCGGGGTTTACTAACAACTAGACTTATCTAACATCTATCATACTTATCCAAAGAAGTTGATAACCAAATTCATAATAGAACAACTAACTTACTTTCCAAACAAGACAAATAAAGTCACACAATCTTTTCAAAACATAAAATGTATAAAAGAGTAGAATTCAACATGCATGTATATGTAAAGCTTCCAAAGATCCAAGTGGATTCCTAACTTAGCCTTCTCCATAAACAACATGCAACTCCCAACTATCTCTCTTCCTCTTTTCAATAACTTACTCTCAAAACCCTCTCACAAACTATCAAAACCCTCTCACAAACTCTCAAACTTAGAAAATCAGAATAACAACTCAAAAAGTAAGCATCAAGTGTGTATAATGTGTCCCATTTGAGGGAGAAAGCACCTCTATTTATACAAAAATGTGAGCAACTGCAGGCTAGAAACAAGCTATCAAAGATGACACTTTTCAATCTAAAGGTTTGAATCAACAAAAAGAAGAAAAGGTGGCAGCTAAAATCATTGTATAGTAAACACATGCACAACCAAATTTCACCATAAGGAATGAGTCGATTATTCAAAAGGACAACAAGAATAACATTAAAAAATGCAAGGTTAATGTCTTCTACAAGTCGACACATTTTGGCCAACTTCCCATTGACTAATTCTCTCATTCCTATTTGCTTCATATTCTAGAATATGCATTGCAACATAGAATTCTAACAGGTTTGCACTGTCCATAATTTGGTGCCACCAAACCCACATACCTATTCCTATGTTGTTTGCAAAGACCAGGTTGAAGTTCCTATATGTTGGTTATTCTCTTTGCCTTCATAATTTGACATATTCTTTTGTTTGCAATGTATAACTTTGGCTCTCATTAACCCCCACATGCCAATACTCATTTTATACTTCATTCTATGCGTTGGATTTTATCCACTTATGCGTTATTCCTTTATATTTATTTCCCATATATTATGCTCTATACATAGTATATGTTGTGTTAAATATGCTATGCGTTTCCTTAATTTGTTGTGCTTAAAACATAGTTTATACTATGTTATATATGTTATACATTGCTCAACATTAAAATACCTTATGCAATCTTTATTGTTTATGCGTAGTCTCTATTTGATGCACCATCCCTTATTTCTGTGCTTTATACTATAGGTATTATCATGTGCTTAATATTTATCACACACTTTAAATATATAGTCAACACTATTTAAAACATTATAATATATATAATTATATATACATATCATATATATATGTATATATATGTGTGTATATATATATATCAACTTAAAATTTCATAAAATGCATCATTCAATATTCGAATGTGTTAGTGAATGAAATGGTTCGGGAGGATGAATATACTAAAAAATGAATGACTTTCAGCCCAAATTAGCGCTGGTATGAATCCTCTAACAACTCTGAAAAGACCACAATTGCATTTGTGGCTTTTCTTTGAATTTTGTCAAGGTACAACTCCCTCACAATATTTTCAATGAATTTATCTAAACTAATGAACATGAGTATGCTTTTGACCAAAAAGTAGGAAAGGAAAATAGACACTAGTTCATAAATATGAAACAAATGTGAGAGCATAAACACAACCATGGATAACCAACACAAAGATTGAAAACCTATGACCATCCAGTCAAAAGAAAAATAAATCATACTGTAATAAATGAACACCATATAGCCCATCTCACAAAGAAGATATAACTATATTGCACACATGATGCAAAGATCAGAGTACTAAGTATATCATTAAATTCATAACACAAAGGTCACAAACTATTACAGTCTGAAATAAATGCTCCATCCCTCTCGATAACACCACAAAGTGTATATCCAGAGAACCCCTATCTTCTTCACTATTTTCAAATATATAGTGAACCAACCTCACTGAATGGTCACCAAAGTCATTACTAAATTAGTAGCTTTCTTGCTTCACCATTTCTTGAAAATTGCTAAATCAATTGAAATAATTAATCTTGGCAAAGGAATAGACATCGAGCAAGAAAAACCGATCTTGATCTCACCAACAGTTGTCAAATGACCATTCACACCACCAAATAATTAATGCAACATCAAGGGAATATAAAACAATCGCATGTGTATGTTGTTTGATGGGAAATTGTAATTTAAACTAGCTCAAATCAACCATAAATTGGGATCGAATTGCCATCTCATCAAACTTAGGAGAACACACCAATGTCTAGCCAATCTTTTATAAATTCAACTAGTGTCACCTTTCTTTGTCAATCAGTAGCATTAAACATGGCGAGCTCTCAAAGTGATGGTAATTTTTCCAAGAAATACATTGTCTTGGAAGAGATTGAATGTAGTCCACTATTCGGGCATATGACAGATCAACTGAAGGAGGTCTTCACGATACTGAGAGAGGTAGAAGAGGAAGTGCTTCATAGCATCTTGGGTGAAGCATTTATGAACCAAGCCCATGTACACAACACCATCATGCTGGAGAGTTTTATATACATATTCATTAGGACTTCTGGCTGCTATGATTGGGGTGTGAGAGCATTGGAGCGCTTGGTAAAGCCCAAATTCCACCATCACGTCAATGTGGCGATCAATGAGCTCAACCACTACCCTTGGAATGGACTAATAGCTAACGCCATTTGCATAGCATCGTCCCTTCAAGATGAGACATTGGAGGAAGTTTTGGCTCTTCTACGTGTAGGAATCGTAAGAAATGATATGGGGCTCTTCACACAATTCCTTCAGTCACACGAGAACCTACTGTCACTTGCTCAAGTTGAATTCCTCTAGACTGTAGTTGAGGGAATTCGTGTCCTGATAAAATGTCTCTTTTTGTCTTTTTCCCATAATATGAACTTTTGTAGTCAAATTAGACAATTTTGTAGTGCCAATGCAATGTAAAAATGTACATATATATAAATAAAATACTCCTTTTGATATCATGGTGTTCTTGTATGTGTGGCTTTTATTTGTTTCTATTCATATCGTATTTGAACATGCTAGTTTCTTCTCTGCATGATGCATTGGTTATGTGAATTAAGCTTATTGTTATAATGTTAATCACTGAAAAGCTTCATGGGCGGTGAAATGGGTAGTTCACTGATCTGTAAACTCCTTACTATGAATCACTTAACAATTGTTAGATTCACCAGGATACAGATTTAATTTAAGATCGAAACTAACGATGCTTGTGAATTGAGCAAATAAACATAAAATGTAGGAAAGTAAAGAATCTGACAATAACATGCACCAAGAAAAGAGAGACAAAGATTTGATTACGGTGTTCACCAGTTTTTGGCTACATCTCCGGATCCACAAATTAGCGTGATCAATGCCATTACTATGATGCAACTGCTCTTACATCACCATGGTCTTTCACTGAGTTACAATTTGCTTCCCACTGAAACACTGTCTTGACAAGAACTTTCTAGCATCCACACTGCCTAGTCCTTATGTCACCTTTACAATGCCTCCAAACAATGAAGCTGCAACTCACACTCTCAACAAGAGTACATAGGCATCAAGCCTTTACATTCAACTCAAAAGACTCACTAAGTTATTCTCTCTTCTCCCTAGAGACCACTTAGCCCATTACAAGAAAATTCTCACTTTCCCAAAACCCTTTATTAAGAGAAAATAAACTCTCCAAGAGCTAAAAATGAGAACACACTCTACAAGAATTTCCCCAATTCTCCCAAAAGAAAAATTCACAAGACTCCTCACGATTCCTTAATCCCGGAATTCCTGAATCTCCGAATGAGAAAATACTCTCACCATCTCTCCCTTTTATACATGAAAATAAGCCTAAAATGGCTTAACAACATAATTAAATGCATAACAAAATAATTTAACCTCCCTAACCATTTCACCATCGAACATTGGCTTATTTTTCCTTTTAAACCACTTTTGTTTTAGTGGTTATGGAGTTAAACAATAAAATAGCCTATTTGTTTAGGCTCAGCCAATATACATCTAACAAAAATAAACCGACCCCGCGAATATTTGAATATGCAGCGGTGGTGCAACGGTGGAAACTATTTTAGTGGCCCGGAGGATGCGGGTTCAAAACCCGTCGGCTATTTTTTTAAACAAACTCCGAAATTTGAAAACAATAAAAACAACCGCTCACCATTATTGGTTAGAGGGATGCCGCGTGGTGCAACGGCCGGACGATGCGCTCGTAGCCCGTAGGTCTCGGGGTCCAACCCCACTAACAAAACTTTGGTTAGAACAAACATACCCAATTTGAAACCACCGGAAGGGAGGGAGAGTGAGAGACGTCACCACGTGTCACCTGGTAATTCGCATTCGGGACTGATGTGTTCGCCGACCGACTGCCACGTGTCACTCCTCCATTCGCCGTCGAAGCTGACTCAACTGCTGACGGAGACTGCCACATCAACGCTGGACTCAACTGCTGACGGAGACTGCCACATCAACGCTGACTGGTCTGCCACGGAGGAGTATGGATTGCCACGTCATGTTGTACGGAATACTGACGTCATCATACGGATGAGACGTGTCAACACCCGATTGGTCCACTTTGGATTTCGTACCACATGCTGATGTCAGTTGTACGGATGATGACATCATCACTTGCACCCTTTGTCCACAAGTCAACCTGAAACTTTGATTGGCCGTATCTTGCGCATACGAGCTTTGTTTTCGACGAAACGAACACCGTCGGAATCATCTCGACAAGCACTTTGATTTGACGCCGATTTCGACAAATTCTAAGATGATCAATTTTTCCACCTCTCTGATGGCTCAGGTACTCAGTTTGACCAAAGGTTTGACCAAGCATAACTCATACATATGACCTTCTTTTGACGCGATTCAAGTTGTGTCAGAATCCTGTCACTGTGCTCTATCCATTGATGCCAATTTCGAGAGATTCTGAAGCTGTTGGATTTGGAGGTCTTCGAGATCCACCTGGATCATTCACACAACTTAGTAAAACACCACCTAGGTTTCAAACAGTTGAAAGAATACCACCTACAAGCATAACTTGCAAGGGAAGCTATCGGGTAAGTTTTCACACATGAAAACTCATCTTGTGGGTTGCTTGCACACATACATACACCTTTCCCAAAAATGACTAGGTTCGAACAAGTTTATAAAACATCGCCCAAAAAAAGTGGTAACAATACAAGCGGTAAAATCGGAGGTTAAAAAAACCTAAGAAAACCCCACCTTAGTTCAAGAAGTACAACAAAATGCCACCCAAACACGGGTTTAAGTAAAATGACTAAGGAAAAAAGGTAAGACAATTAGAAAAAGAAGGGGGGTCCTATTTATAGGTAATAGTGGCTCTGATTGGGGACAAGGATTGCAAAAGGATGTAGAGAATCCAACATGCAAGACCAGTCCTTTCCATTGGGCATAGATTTAAACGAGAAGGATACCAAACCAACAACAAGCCAAAAATGAACACACCAAAATTGCAACTATTTACAAGGTAGGACTAACCTACCAGAGAAGGAAAAGGAAGGGTCACAATCATATAAATCCATTCACCGGTTGAGAGAAGAACAACCCCTTCCTGAAAAGGCCAACCTTCTTATACATTTTGCAAAGTAGATTTAGAAACATTGAAACTCCAACATTGATATGGACAGGAATGTAACCACAATCAAACAATTTCCCAAAGAGCCACTCCTCATCAAAAATTTCATCGTGTTGCCATCTTGTCGACAAGACCATCCTTCAGTAACCAACTTCCATAGTCGGGGCTCATTGATTCAGGTATATCTAATCTTGACACAAAATTTTGAGTTCTACACTCCTCCCTAACATGAAATCTTGAGGGCACCCCACCATTTTTCGAAGAGGCACCACAAGAAACAATAATATTCTCCTTGACTTCATTACACCCTTCTTTGGTCAAGTCTTTTTCATGAAAGGTAATTACCTTTGTAAGTTGATACAAAATAGGAATCGATTCACCTCTTACCTCTAATTGTGCACTAATTTCATCTCCCTCCAATAAAGGACTAGTAGTTTTCCCATCGTTCTCTTGATTATGACTAAATTCAGTCATTGATAAACAATTTTCATCCTCATATACAATTTGATTAGTAATTAGATTTGTGAAGAGAGGATTATCATATACTTCGAGTTCATCAAAACTAAAAAGAGGGTTAGGATGAATTGACCATATTTTTTCCTCCTAAGAAGTACCATATGCGAGACCACCTTTTTATTCTAGATGAAAACATGTATTCTCTTTCTCCACTTCTTCAAAGGAGAAAATTTCATATTCTGGAATAGGAAGGGAATTTGATACTGAGTCTTTTGAATTAGCCTTAGAGGAGGACTTATCTTCAAAACGAGAAAGAGAGGCAATCGATGTCTTCTTCTGCGGCTCATCATCTTCATCATCACTAGATGAACTAAGATCACTTTCAACCTCAAATGAGGTATATAAGTTGAAGGCCTGATCATTACAATGTTGATATCGTTCCTCATTATGCTGTTGCATGCTATCAAAAATTATTAGATTAATGTTTTCAGCAGTAGGGCGAAGCAATTATGCTTCTTGATGAATTTTAACCCTGAACTTAGAGGATATCTTGCAACTAGCTTCAGGCTTCACATTTGCATCTGGTCTCCATTTTCCCACAGCTATAAAATCATCCTCAACCTTCACTACCTCCAATTGAGCTCTCTCAATCCATTGAACTTTGTCTCTTATGCTAATTAATTGGATGTCTAGTTCCAGAGTAAAAATAAATATATGATACTGGATCTCCTCACTGGGTCTTTCTGGAGCAGGAATTTGTTGAAGAGATTGATTGAATCGATATACAAATTCCCTCATTGTTTCAACCTTATTCTTCATGATCTAAAAGAAAAGATGCAGGGTAGCCGCAATATTAATTGGAATTTTATAGCGTTGGAGAAATTTTGTTTTGAGGACATTCCATCTGGTAATGCTCCCTTTTTGAAGTCTCCTGTACCATTATGTCGCTTTCTCAATCAGACTATCAATGAAAATTCTTACAAAAACATCCTCTTCTTGAATTCCTAAAATTCCACTTACCGCAGTAATAGCTAGGATGTGTTCCTTAGGATCTTGTTCATTTTTCCCAGAAAAATTAGGGAACCATTTCCAGGAACCCTAGGGTAAATCATGGTATTGTGACAGGACAAGAGGGCCAACTTGATTGCACCAAAGATTCAAGGCCATAGATGATCAGAGTCACCAACTCACATGGGAGTAAAGATAGGGAAATAAAATTACCAGGGTAATTTCTAGGTGGTGGGAGAGCCGAAGGTGGGTTCTGAAGTTGAGGTACAGGTGGGTCGCTTGGATGATGAAACGGTCGATTATGTTGATGATTAGGATGATGCGAAGGGTTGTCATAGTACACGAATATCAACCTCGGAGGGCATTCAACCACAGGTGTAGGTGGGCGCTGGGCCAACTCTTCCTCTTCTTCCAAAGCAAGTTTCATTCACATATAATCCATTGCATTTCTTCTATATCTCCAGGCAAGTGTATTTAATTGTGAAATGATGTCTTCTTGCTCTGCTTCCACCCAATCTAAATCTGGCTGCAAAACAATGAATACATTATTATGAGGAAGTACCATCTTACCGCATGACACGACAGAGATTGTCAGACCTTTCAATAAATTCAATTTATCTTCTCCAGGGGAGTTGCCAAAAATCTATTAGCGAATGAAATGGTTCAGGAGGATGAATATACTAAAAAATGAATGACTCTTAGACCAAATTAGCATTGGTATGAATCCGCTAATAGCTTTGAAAAGACCATAATTGCACTTGTGGATTTTCTCTAAATTTTGTTGAGGTACATCTCCCTCACAAGATTTTCAATGAATTTATCTAAACTAATGAACATGGGTATGCTTTTGACTATAAAGTAGGAAAGGAAAATAGATGCCAATTCATAAATATGAAAATAATGTGAGAGTGTAAACACAACCATGGATAACCAACACAAAGATTGAAAACCCATGACCATCCAATCAAAAGAAAAAAAATCATACTGTAATAAATGAACACCATATAGCCCATATCACAAAGAAGATATAACTATATTGCACACATGATGCAAAGATCGAAGTACTAAGTATATCATTAAATTTATAACACACAGGTCACAAACTATTACAGTCTAAAATAAATGTTCCATCCCTCTCGATAACACCACAAAGTGTATATCTAGAGAACTCCTATCTTCTTCAATATTTTCAAATATATAGTGAACCAACCTCACTGAATGGTCATCAAAGCCGTTACTAAATTAGTGGCTTTCTTGCTTCTCCACCGTTTCTTGAAAATTGCTAAATTAACTAGAATAATTAATCTTGGCAAAGGAATAAACATTGGGCGAGAAAAACTGATCTTGATCTCACGAACAGTCATCGAATGACCATTCATGCCACCAAATAATTAATGCAACATCAAGGGAATATCAAACGATAGCATGTGTATGTTGTTTGATGGGAAATTATAATTTAAACCAGCTTAAATCAGCCATAAATTGGGATCAAATTTCCATCTCATCAAACTTAGGAGAATGCACCAATGCCTAACCAGTCTTTTATAAATTCAACTAGTGTCACCTTTCTTTGTCAATCAGTAGCATCAAACATGGCAAGCTCTTAGAGTGACGGTAATTCTTCCAATGACTACATTGTCTTGGAAGAGATTGAATGCAGTCCATTGTTCAAGCATATGTTAGATCAGCTGAAGGAGGTCTTCACGATACAGAGCAAGGTAGAAGAAGTGATTCACAACATCTTGGGAAAAGCATTTATGAGCCAAGCCCATGTACACAACACCATCATGCTGGAGTGTTTTATATACATGCTCATTACAACTTATGGCCACTGTGACTAGGGTGTGAGAGGACTGGAGCACTTGGTAAAGCTTGAATTCCACCATCGCATCAACGTGGTGATTAACAGGATCAACCACTACCCTCGAAATGGACTAATAGCTTATGCCATGTACATAGCGTCAACCTTTCAAGATGAGACATTGGAGAAAGTTGTGGCTCTTTTACGTGCAAGAAAATGATATGGGACTCTTCGCTCAATTCCTTCAGTTGCACGAGAACCTGCTATCACCTACTCAAGTTGAACGCCTCCAGACTGTAGTTGAGGGAATTCGAGTCCTAATAAAATTTCTCTTTTTGTATTTTTCCCATAATATGAACTTTTGTAGTTAAATCAGACAATTTTGTAGTGCCAATGCAATGTAAAAACGTACATATATATAAATAAAATACTCCTTTTGATTGATATCACTGTGTTCTTGTATGCATGGCTTTTATTTGTTTTTGTTCATATTGTATCTGAAAAATACAGCTTTCTTTTCTGCATAATGCACTGGTTATGTGAATTAAGCTTACTATTATTTCATTAATCACTGAAAAGCTTCATGGGCGGTGAAATGGGTAGTTCACATAACTTAGTAAAACACCACCTAGGTTTCAAACAGTTTAAAGAATACTGCCTACAAACATAATTTGCGAGGGAAGCTATCAAGTAAGTTCTGACACATGACAACTCATCCTGCGGGTTACTTGCACACATACATACACCTTTCCCAAAAAGGACTAGGTTTGAACAAGGTTATAAAACACCGCCCAAAAAAAGTGGTAACAATACAAGCGGTAAAATCGAAGATTAGAAAACCTTGCCTTAGTTCAAGAAGTACAACAAAATGTTGTCCAAACACAGGTTTAAGTAAAATGACTAAGGCAAAAAGGTAAGACAGTTAGAAAAAGAAGGGGGGTCCTATTTACTTGTAACAGAATACATAAATTCATATTTACATATTTCATAAAATAATAATGCATGTGTATATATACATATACACATATGTATATATATTAATATACTCGTATGGACATTTCCATTTACATCGATACATACGGGCATATTTATATATATATATATCATTTCCTCCATAATTAAACAAATATATTTGCAATCACACCAACCAACTTATATACATGAAGTGTATATATATAACTCATTGATTAAATATAAACACATAATGGAGAACTCACATAAGACAAGAGACTCAAACACATAACTCAAATCAAAACATTCACAGACAAGATCATAACATCTTCTAAATCATACTCAAACAAGGCTAAGGATAACTTACCATTTTAATGACTTGATTTCACTAACTAGAGGTGAGTGTGTGAAAGCTCAATTTAGGTCTTATTAAGGGTTACGAGACCAATCTCCTCTCCTGAGTGATACTCCCCCTCTCTTCTGGAGGCTTGAATATGTTCCTACATCCAAATTAATACATTACAATTGTAGTTATCCGATCACAATACAATCATTTGCATCCTATAACATTTGCATTGACAAAGCATTAGAATATCCACATTGCATTACATTTACTTTCATTGCATTTGATCAATATAAACATAATCACTCCTTTAAAAGCAATAACATCTTAATGCATATTTTTGTATTTCATTCTCCTACCAAAAATATTAAAGTTTTGATAAACATTTATCATCTTATTCACCTACAAGGTAAAAGTAACCTGGTAACTAAGAGATAGGGTGTAACAACTCTTAAATCTCCTCACCCACCAACTACAAATATTCCATCTCCTAAGTTTTTTTTGGGCCCATATGTCTCAAAATCAAGTGTTCAATCATCTCTTAAATCCATTTTTTGTCCTTAAACCCAAAATACATCACCCCAACTCCCCATATAAAGCCCAAAATCCACAATCCACTTCTAATCCAAAACTTCAACATCCATCATGGCGTGTGCCAATTTTGGTCCTAACAAAATTCACTCATAACACCACCATCCCATTCTTTTATCCATACATATCCATCCACCACACAAAATCCATCTACCATCCCGCCCCTTTAATCTAATATCTCAAAAAAAAATTAACCATCCCATTATTTAATTTAATATCCTCCCACCCATTCTATCTTTCTTGTTAGAATTCACCAATTTTTATGAGCACAAGACTTGCCATGGTCCATGGAAATAGTTATTCAACAAGGGATACTGTCCATGGAAACCAACTCTTGAGTCATTCCTCCATCTCCCTTTCCTATCTACATATTCCTCCATCCCCTATCTAAATCCAAAACTCTATCCCATCCCACAATTCAAAAGCAAACATGTCAAAAATAGAAAAATAAAAAAAGAGAAAAATAATACATCCAATGGTGAAAACCACTAGTTGTGGCACCTATAGCAAGTACCATGATGAAAAATTGGAAAACATGCATCATGTGTAAATCCACCCTCCACTTAAAATCTACACTTAAGCTAAAGCTCCATTCATCCTTTCTTCCATCCATTCTATCTTCCTTGTTAGCATTCACCCACATTTTTGAGCACCACAAGACTTTCCATGACCCATGGAAATTGTTATTCAACAAGGACATTATCCATGGAAACCAACACTTGAGTCCTTCCACCATCTCTCTTTCCTATCTAAATATTCCTTTATCCCCTATCTAAATCCAAAATTCCATCCCATCCCAAAATCCAAAAGAAAACATGTCAAAAAAATAGAAAAATAAATAAATAAAAAGAAATAGTCCATCCAATGGTGAAAACCACTCGTAGCGGCACCTTAAGTAAGTACAATGATGAAAACTTGGAAAAATGCATTGTGTGTAAATCCCCCCATCCACTTACACTCTAAACTTAAGGGAAAGCTCTAGTCATCCTCCCTACTTCATCCCATCTCCTCCATCTTATCTACCTATCCCCTCCCTTTTATCCACATATCTCTCCATCATATCTCATCCTACCCTATCCATCCATCCTCCTTTTATCTTTATAATGACAAGGGAAAACATACAAGCATGCTTTGGACATCACTTTATCTGCAATTCCTCCATCTTATCCACCACAACCCATTTGGCATGGGGTATGTTAATCCTATGTGACATAGTCCTTGGAATTTTCTCCCATCCTCCACCTATGTCCTATCCTCCAACCAATAATACTTATATTTCATTCAATCCTCATCCTATCTCACACCTAATCAAATCCTCCATCTTTTCATCCTTGTTTGTGACCTTGGTTCTCCCTTTTCATTGGTTTCATTCATCTACCCATCTTAAATTACTATCAATTCCATCCTCAAGCCTAAAAAACTCTATAATAACCTTAAATGACCTCCAATAATATCCCCCATCCTAAATGATCCTTTAATCTTCTTAAATGGCCTTCAAGTTAATCTACTCATCCTAAATGGCCCTTTAATATCCCTAAACAACCCTTTAATCCCCTTAAATAGCCTGTAAATCAATTTACCTTTCCTAAACAAACTTCCACTCCCCCTAAACAACCTTATATCTCCCTATTCTAAATGAAATCCTCATCTCCTCATCCTAAATGATCCTCCAATCCTCCCATATGACCTATAAATCCATCTCCCCATCCTTAATGGCCCTTCAATCCCCCTAAATAACCCTCCAATCTCCCTAAATAACCTCCATTTCCATATCCCTATCCTAAATGACCTAATCACCCTAAATGATTTTCAATCCCATCTCCCTATCCTAAATGACCATCAATCCAAAATAATCCCCTCAAACTAACTCTCATCTCATAAGTACCCCAAAGCACCCCAAAATTATCCCTCCACCCACAAGCAATCTAGGTATGCAATCTCTTGCAACATCTAAAGGAATCCATTGGTCTTGTTCCCAACCTTATTGAAAACATTGATCCACTTTACTCTCATTATCATCCATGTGATATATCATTCCTCATCCTTGCATTGTTCTTATCATTAACAACATTGTCAATGGAAAATATTTTTCCTAATCCTTGCATTTGTCTTTATGATTAACAATTCTATCCTTGTCATCATTATCATCAATCAATCGGGTTTTTAGGTTTATAGGAGAAACATCTTTGTTTTTCTTTGTCTCGTTTGTGCACAATTATTATTTTTTGAGTGTTTATTACTATTTATTTGCATTTATCATTGTATTTGTATCATATTACCACAATGACATCATGGCCTTCCATTTAATGGTGTCATAAAGCATTTAGTTATATGCAACCTTTTCTTTTGGGTCAATCCTCTATGCACTTGGCATATTGTCACCTTAGTTCCTTATACCTTGGTGCATAATTCCAAGTAAATATCAAATAAAGTTTTCTCTCACCAAAACAACATAAATATCCTACTCCATATTCCCATCCTTCATCCATTTTAAGGGTGCAATTGTGTTCTCTTAACTCACCTATCCTCCTGAAGGGGCATACTATCCTCCCTCCTCATTGTCACTCCCATTCTTTCAATGATTGGGGCATCATGGTACTAGTCTCACCCCTTTCTAAGTAATATATTTTATCCCTCTTTGAAATGAAACTTCTTTATCTAGTCACAATACTATCTCAAAACATGGTAAAATGTAGATACCTAAAGTTTTCCACACCTAACCAAGTAAAAATTTACCCTATTCCAAGCATTATTTAAATAAATTTATTTTAATTAATTCATCAATAATCTCATCGTTCACCTTTAATTTATTTAATTATATTCAACTTAAATATATTTCTATCCCACAAGAATTTAATAAATGCAAATTATTTGTGTATTTCCACTTTTTTGCCTCAAATCCCATTAATTAATTAACTAAGATAATTCTTTGCACACACCTAAGTGTGATTAATTTAATTAATCAATTTTTGTGTAGGTTTTTATTTTTCTAGTGGGTTAATTTATTTTCCCTTAGTCCTAGGTTTTTCCTACACTTTTATTAAGCTTTCTTAGGATAATAAAGCGAGTTTATTACTAGGAGATAAGTGATGTGGTGTCCCCTTCCTTAAAGGGTGGAACACTTTCCACTTTTGGTGGCATCCTCCACTTTTTGTGGTTGATTCCTATTGGTTGGATTTGCCACCTACATCCTCTCCTTAGTTCTGTATAAATTCACTACCTAGCGTGTATCTGCATTGATTCATTGATCTTTTGTACTGATTCATTCAGCTTGGAATCTCTTAATGCATTTTTGTCATATCGATATTGCATAATCTCTCAGAGTCCTAGTTTACATTCTTATGTTTTTTCAATTTATGTAACTTTTATTTTCTCTTAAAAAGTTCCTTGGGTTATTCAATCTATTTCAGATTTCTAACATGGCATCAAAGCTTTTGTTTTGAGAAATTCAATTTCATAGATTTCTAATTGAGAGATTGAGTTTTCATGTAAAGATCTTGTAAATTCTTGTATTCTCTTCTCTTGTGTTTTGAACGATCTAGAGAATCAAAATGGATTTGCAAAGATCTAATAACCTCTTCATATTGCATATGTGTTTTGTGAGATCCAGGTGATTGCAACACTTTTGGTTATACTGACAACATTTTTGACTATTCCAATGCATCCAAAAGACTCAAGAATGTCAAGATTGAATTTTGTTTCAGCCTAATTGGAGATCATTTGACATAATTGCAAATGGAGGTTTGAAGCTCAGATTTGGTGAATAACTTTTTATTGGAGCATTTTCAGTCAAAATAGACTTTGCCAACGAAGGAGGAGGTGAATGAGCTCTGCTAGAGTTTCTTGTGTCTGCGGTCATTCTTGGCCCCTCTTGCATCATACCGCATCTTAGGTGCAAAATTTTCTCATTTACTATGTGAACGACTGCATTTACTGCAATTTTTTTGGTTTTATTATGCCTTCAACTTGCTCTAACCCATCAGTTCTTGCTAGTGTTGGTGGTTTGATGACTTTGCTCAATGGCTTCCCCTCCGAACAAGCATCCCAAACAAAATTGTTTCGAAAGTGTTCCATGAGGTAAGTCTTTTGACTCCTCGACTGATGTGGTTTTACTCATGCTGGATTTTGATTCTACATGTCAATGGTTAGAGCAACATACTCTTGTTGGTTATTTTGTTGGCAGGACTCCCCATAAACGTGTGCTTAAAGAGTGGGTTCAAAAGTCTTGGGTCCCCCATGGGGTCTACCTTGATATGGTCCAAAATTTGAGTAAGGGTTTTTTCTTTCACTTTGCGGAGGTCAGTCATGTTCAGGCAGTCCTGAACCATGGTCCTTAGTATGTCTGGTCCTTTTTGCTAGTTTTCCAGCTATGGACTCAGGACTTTGCTATCTTAGATGACACCAAGTTGTGGGTCCCAGTTTGGATTGAGTTTCCTAGTTTGTTGTTGCCCTATGTGCATTTCTTGCAGCATATTACTTCCTCTTTGGGGAGTGTTATTTGTGTTGAACCAGATAGGTTCTTTCAAGCTTTCCTTCAAAAGTGAATTTGTGTCAAAATGGACCTTTCACGGGATTTGAAAGAGTACACTGATATTCAAACTAGCTCTTTTTGGCATTACCCATAAGGTCACTTATTTTAATCTACATTATACTTGTTATAGATGTCAATCGACTAACCATAAGATTAAGGATTGCCCTCTAGTAGTCCCCCATAATCCCTCACCACCACGAGATGTTGATAAGCCTTGTTAGGCAGAAGGTGTTGCCGCCAAACCAAAGGAAAAATTGACAATAGTTACCAACCAAAAAAAAAGTCCAATAGCTCAAAGACAGTTTCCAAAATCCCCAAGTTGGCGAAAGAAGTTTCAAACCCTTCTACGAAGAGGAAGGAAATCCAGAATAGCACTTCAATGTGGCTAAGGCCTAAGGCTATGCCTTAGCCTGCCTCAATTATGATAGCATAGCCGATTGAGTCTCCTCTCATGTTGAGAGTTCATAGGAGGTCTTGAAGTCCTTATCAACCTTTGGAAGAAGGAGAATATGTGTAGGAGAAACAAAGACATTCATCTCCAACTATTCAAATTGGTTTAGTTCCACCAAAATTTTACAAAATCACTTCTCTCTAGATGAGGATTCAGACTCCAATGATACAAAGGAGTTTCATTCATGATTTTCCTCTTATGGAATGTTCAAGGTCTGACAGACCTCTCTAGGAAGTATTCTGTTAGAAATACTCTTCAAAAGTATGCTGGTGTTGATGTTTTGTGTCTTCAAGAATTGAAAGTTGTTGGTTTTTTGCTTGCTTTGGCTTGTCGCTCTATTTGGCCAGCTAGTAAAATGTATTGTACCGAACATGAGGGTTGGACGTGGTAGAGCGGTCAGCCTTCTGTCCCCTTAGTGGCATGCTTGTGTAGTTGATCATGGGTTTGATCCCACACATCGGATTGTCTAGATTCTTCTCAACATTGATAATCATTCCTTTGGGATTATTAATGTATGTGCCTCAAATGATGTTGTTGAAAGATCTCTTCTCTAGTGATGGATTGTTGATTCACTTCCAGCTACAACTTGGCTGTTTTGTGGGGATTTCAATATGGTTGAGATGGCATACGAAAAAATATGGTACTCTACCATTTCGGTGGGAAGTTGGAAAAAGAGACGCTTGGTACTACATGCATAATAAATTGGGTCTTTTCGACCCCAATATTGGTTGTTGCCACTCTCATTCTCTTTGGCACACTTGGTACAATTATCAAGCTAGGTCTAATAGGATATTTAAGCACCTTGATCATGCTATGATCTTGACTCAATCTTTTTTCTCTTTTGCTAGCTCTTCGTCACTTCCTGTAAGGCCGTTAGTGGATGTGACATTGTCAGACCACTATCCCATTACATTTTGCATTGAATGGGAATTAAAGCAGCCTCATGCCAACAAGACCTAGTTCTTTTTCAACACTTCCTTGCTGAGTCACCAACCCACACTGGCCCTCATCTGTACCGTTTGGAATTTGGAATGTAGGTCACCTCACAATACATGTTGGATTATTTGGTGGAATGATGTTGTCACTCACACTGCAAGGTTTCTCTGTATTTATGGGCGCCAGTTGGCCATCTTTTGCAGATAGTCTTATGAAGCAACCATGTTTGACCTTCGTACTACCACTGAGACCTTGGCAGCTAACCCCTTTTCTCCTTCTCTGCAATTCAGGGTTACAGAGCTATGGCATAAAAGAAAAATTGCTGATAACTATGCTGTTAGAGGAACATAAATCAAGGCCATGATATATTGGCTTAAAATTGGAGATCGTGCCTCGAAAGAATTCTTCATGGATCTTCGATCTAGGCACTCATCTCTTGGTATCAAACAAATCAAAGAAGGCAGTGTTATGCTTTTAGAATTGCCTGGCATTCTCTTGGCTTTTGTTAGTCATTATGAGTAGGTGTTCACAGCTCAAGAGTACACTCTGAACTGGCATCAAGTGCTTCAAGATTGTCTTGCTGTTGTGCCAAATAGGCTCTCCTCATCCCATAAAGCCTTCTATGAGCGATTGCTCATAATTGAAGATCTTAAAGAAGCTGTTAGCACTATGGGCGATGGTAAAGCCCCAGGCATTGATGGTTTCTCATGCAAGTTTTACAAAGCCCTTTGGGACTATGTTGGGAAAGATTTGCATAAGGTCTACTTTGAAGCTTTTCATTCTAAAACTCTAGGGAAATCTTATTAATAAGAGCAATATTAAATTCATACCTAAATTTGGTGATCCCGAGGATATCTGTGACTGGCGATGCATCACGCTCCTCAATGTCTCTTACAAAATCATTATCGAAGCCCTTACCTTGAAAATCTGCCATCTTTTGCCTCAAATTGTGTGCCTAGAGCAAACTAGAATTATTAAGTCCAGGTTCATCTTAGACAACATTATTGTTGTCTGGGAAGGCATGGAATGGGCGAGACACTCCAATTAAAAAGCTATTTTTTATTAAAATTGATTTTTCTAAAGCTTATGATTGCATTGAATGGCCTTTCATACTTGCCATGTTGTCTACCTTGGGCTTTGGTCCTCAATTCATAAAGGTTGTGCAAATGTTGTTCTTTGATGCCTCCGCTTGCATCACCATTAATGGTCGCCAGTCCCCTTCCTTTGGTTTGTTTCATTCTATTCGCCAAGGTTTCCCACTTGCCCCCTTGCTTTATGTGCTTTCCGCTAAAGGCTTTGGGTATTTGTTGTCTCATGTTGTTTCCCAGAGGCAGGTTCGTGGCATTTGTTTTCCTAATTTGCTAGCCTAGCTGGTTATTGACCACTTTGCCAATGATTCTTTTCTCACTCTTTTGGAAGAGGAAAATAATGGCAAAGCTGCTCTTGACTTTCTTGAGACTTTTTGCTTGGCTTCCAATTTTTCCATCCAATGGCATAAAACCTTGTGCTACAGACAGTCCATTCTACCCAGTCCTCACTGGATTCAACATTAGGGCTGGAAGTGGATTACTCTTAGTGAAAACTTTTGATTTATGAGCATTCCTTTTGCCTTTTAGGCTTCTTCCGTTGATCTTTAGCAAGTGGTTCTTTCTTAGATTGAGCAGAAACTTGCTTTCTGGATTACCAAACCACTTTCTCTGGCTGGTAAGTTCTAGATTTGTTCTAAGGTCCTTGCAACGACACATGTGTATTATTCTTCTTGTTGAGCCCCTTCAAAGGCCTCATATGCTAAACTTGAGAAGCTGCTGCATAATTTTTTATGAGCTTCTTCTGAGACTCACTAAGGATTTCATTGCATTACCTACAAGTTTTGCTGCCTATCCAAAGATTCTGGTGGGCTTGTCCTTCTCTCCAGTCAGTAGCAAGGGATTGCTCGTTGTGTCAAGTGGGTTATTAGAGCACTTACTAGTGATGAGGCCTAGAAAGTCCTCCTTAGGTATTGTATTCAGTCTAACTTTCTTGTGCACATACCTTCTTGGAAGGGAATTGGTTTTCAAACCCTCCTTGCTATGAGGGAACTAGTCCAGATTGTGGGAACTTTCATGGCCAAGAGTATTTGGAGAGCCTGGGAGGCGATTAAGCCTTGTCTCCACTGGTCTGGCTCTGGATTTCGTGATGGGATCTCGCTTAATCAACAAAATGTGTGGTGGTATCCTTTATTTTCCAAAGTTGGTTGACCCTTGGCCAAGCTTCCCTAGCTTAAAGCTCTTAGGTTTCACAAGAAGGGTATCTAGACCCTTCAACACTTATTTCACATACCCACTATGTGTATTTTATCTTGGGAGGCCTTATGTGCCCATTATGGGTTTCAAAACAATGACTGTGAAACTTACGACGGCCTGGTGAATGCTATTTTGGTTGAGATGCTTCATAAAGTGGGTATTTGTGCCACTAAGCCCTGGTGGAAGGACTGGAAGTGGTACCCAGACACACCATTCCAGAACTACAAGCCTCAACTTGGTTATTAGTGGCTATCACCGCACTTTTTGATGATTGACATTTTGAACCAAAGATGACATCTCTAGTCTTTAGTGTCTGTTTAGTGTAAAATATTTTCTACTATTTGTTTTGCAAGTGTTGATCCAAAACTTTCCCACTTTTCTTGGTGTATTGTTTTCCAAGGGTTACCTGTGGGGTCTCAGCTTGTCAACTTGGGGGTCTAGGACCCTTGTTGCCCTTTTTGTGGGTAGGCTGAGTCTTTTAAGTACCTATTTTGGTTTTGTACTAGAGCTCAGCAACTGTGGAGTTGGATTCATGACTTCTTTTGGTCATTCAAGCTAGATCCCATGCTGGGTGACTCTCCCAGGCTTCCCACTAAGTATACCCAGATTTGACACACTTTCAGGGTGGAAATCCTCTTCAATATTTGGAAAGATAGAAATGCTTGCATATTTTCTCATGACCATATTGATAAATTTGTTTCTTTATATTCTAAAGCAATTATTTTCTCTAATGTTATTTTTTAGATTCAAGTGAAAGCAAACAAAGTTGTGCTTGAAGTTGCTCACCTTCAGGAGCTCTTGGACCACTTGGGCAATGCCCCTTGCACTATGGTGCACGTGCCTCCCTTGCCCACTTATTCCTGGGGCTGGTCACCCTCACGGGGATGATGACAAAGTGGCTCTACCATGGACTCTCATCCTCTCTATCAAGCTCCTCCTCAGCATGGCTCTCGCCCTCCTTGACAATCACCTTCTCCTCCTCCACGGGCTAACCTGGGGTGCCCTTCTGGAGGGATGACAGGGGGTGGCTGTGACACTTTTGGGTGGCCTTCTAGTAGTGCTCTTGGTGGTGGTTCTGGTTGTTTGGATACTACTAAATGGTTCCCATAGTTGGATTTATCAATCTCACCTCATTGGGAGGACAAAGATAAAGAAAAAGATGATGACAGTTGGGCTCCCCTTGACATCACTCCAGACCCCGTTGATGTATGGGGGAAGAAACTGGATGATAGGGACCCTCCGCCCTTTGCTGGCTTTGCTATGGCTGCTTGACGAAATTTTATTTTGTTGTTTGTAATATTTCTTTCTTTCTGGGCTCGACCCATGTGACTTTGGATTTTTGGGTGCTGCCCATGTCACTCTTGGGGCATGCCTTCTTACCACCCATCTTTTTTTTGTGAATATGTATTTCTATCTTTTTAATTAATATAGAGATAATGCCTATTCATAAAAAAAAGACTTTTCCATTGTGCTCAAATGGCCCAAAAACCCCTATCCTCATATAAAATTTGTCTATTTTAGACGAATTTGATTTTTGATTAATTTTTATTTGGCTAGGGGGTTGTCACTACAGGCTAAAATTAAGCCAATTTTTTAAACAATATAACTTTTTGCCACGATGTCCGTTTTTGGCAAACAAGATATTGTTGGAAAGATGGAGACGATCACTTTCAATCCATGAAGGTATTGAAAATAAAATTTTCCATTTTCTACCAAATATTGTTGACTGAAGTTGTTTGTTGCAAATTTCTTCAAAAATTCATAACTTTTGCCTCAGTGCTCCATTTTTCAAATACAAATAGGTGTTGGAAAGGTATTGAAGAGAACTATATAGATACAAGGCTAATTTTTCTATATTTTATCTTAGGTTCATTTTATGTAAAATTTATAATTTTGGCTATTTTGAGCCTATTGAGCATTGTATCTTGGAAAAGGATTTGTAATTGCATTGAACTATAAAGTGCCAACCTTATATAATATTTGGGGGGTGATCTTTGATACTAGTGAAAACTTGCATTCACTTTATTTTCACATTTTATTTTGCATTTCTTTATCGTGTATTCAACAAAAGTTCCTACGCTAACTGGATACAAGTATTTTGAGTAGGAATCACAAATGAATATTCACTTAAGAAGTCTAGGTTTGCATAGAATAGCAATGAGACTTGAAACTAAACCAAATAAAGATGAAGAAAATCCTAAGTGGTTTAACATATGTGATGAAGCATATGGAGCATTGTGTTTATTTATATCTCTTGATTTTCTCTTTCATATTGAATCTTTGAATACTCCAAATGAAATATGGAAAAAGCTAGAATCTCTTTTTGACACTCAAGATTCCATGAGAGGTCATATGTTGGAGAATGAACTAATCAGTTTAAATCCATGAAACTTCAACATAATTCAGGATTTCTTCACCAAATTGAAATCACTAAGGCTACAACTACAAAAATGTGGAATTGATAAGAAATATGAAGAACTGATTCTAAGTATTCTCAAAAAGCTAAGTTTTGAATATTCATTATTTGTTTCTACCTTCTATGTTACTAAGGACGCACTTGGGTCTCAATTCAAAATGCCATCTTTGGATGATTTTGCTACTTCTCTCACACAAGAGCAAGATAATCTAATTTAGATAAGTAATATTAAATCTTCTAAGTCACATGCCTTGGCTACCAATCTTGGCACAAATGAACAATGAGGACAAAGTAGTAATAAGGATAAGAAACAAAAGAATAGTAAAGAGAAGAAGAATAAAAAATCAGCTACCCCAAGAGAAACCAGTGAGACCTCATCTTCAAAAGGTGACAAGCCTAAGAAAGAGAAGGTCAAATGTGCCTATTGTAAGAAACTTGTTCATGATGAACAAAAATGTTTGAAGAAATCAGTTGATCACTTGATGCACATTATTGAGAAGAATAATCTTAGTGTTCCCGATTCCATCAAACAAAGTTCAAAAGAGGGTTCTCACAAGGCCAAAGACAACAAGGGGAAAGGAAAGGGAAAGGCCCTTGCAGCAGTTGCTTCTCCACCATCCACATGGGCTCTTGATTCGGGTGCCTCACACCACATGGCTTATGTTACCCGATTTTCACCTATAGGCTCAATCAGGTAGGATAAATTATGTTTGAGATGGACAAGAAGGCTAAATGGGACATTTGCATCAAGGGTTGGATCATGCACCTGAGGATATTTCATGAGGAGGTCTATTAGAAGGCATCCCTCAATCAGTTTTGGCGGAAAAACTCATTAGAGAAGAAGTCGGAAAGACCTTCTAGTTGTCTCGCTGACTAGCAGGGGTTCTATTCATTATGTCTCAGTCGGCCAGACATTTTAATCACCGTGAGTCTTTGTGTATCTCTCCGCTTCGGAAAGAAGTCTCCCCGACCCGATGAGTCTCGCCGACTATTGTGTACAAGTGGTATGAGCTCGCCGAAATGTTTCGAGCTCGGCGAAATGTCTTGCTAATGCTTGTTTGTCCCACCAACATGTTTTGAACCTTCGGTATGACTAATGGAACCCGCCATGATGACCTACCGATAGATAAAGGTCTCCCTAACAGTTGTTCACAAGGCCGTCTTCGGGGAGAAAGTGTTGGCTTTGGAGCGAGGTCTCACCGAAGTGAAGTGGTCTCGGTGAAGGAAAAAGCTTCGGCGAAATGTCTTGCTGACATGGTGTGCTCTCGGCGAATGGTGATGTCTTCGGGAAGATGTCTCCCTGACTGAGGGTGGTTTCGCTGAAATAAAAGGGGCTCAATGTAATGTTTGGCACTCGGTGTAAGGTCTTGCCGACCATTGATGGTCTTGCCGAATGGACATTTGGAATTGGTAAGACTCCTGGCCATGAAGTTGACTTCGGCATGATGTCTGGCCGACAAGAAGCGGTCTCGGTGACAAGATGGGAGTTCGGCGCGAAGTCTTCCTGACCCCCTAGGGTCTTGCCGACAGATAAAGAAATGAGCTCGTCGAAGGATATTGCCTTCGGCAAAAGGTCTTCGCAATAGCGATTGTCTCAACGACCACTGTGGATATCGGTATGATGTTTGCCTTCACTGTGAGGTCCTACTGAGAGTGTTGTGTCTTGCCGATAGTGATCAACTTGCCCATGGAAAATGCGATATTGGTATGAATTTTGGGCTCGCTATGAACTCTCATCGATGGTTTCATGTTATGCTGATAGCTGCAGAGGGGCGTAATCGCATCGGTGAGACACTTCTAGTGTCTCACCGAGATGCAATTTTGATGAAGAGCTTTTGACCACCCGAAGTAGCTTGTGTGGCATTTGTTTGACCAATCAGGGGGAGCTACAGGCGGACCGTTGGCAGCTTGACCGGTGCCAAGAAGATCAGTAGAGTGAACATGATGTGGATTTGCCCTGAGCTCAGAAGCATTCAAAGCAGCTCGATAAGGAGATTCGAAGGTGGACATGAAGACCAGAAGTGAATGCTTTAGCTGCAAAAGATCAAGGAGGCCTTTCCTGGAGCAACTCTTCATCGACATGGACAACAGGGACGCGCGTTTAATACAACATTAACTTCATTCGAAAGATCTAAGGGGAGATTTTTTTTGGAGGCTGATATTTTGTAAGCCCTAAGGGGCTGATATCTTTTTGTATATATGGCATTTTTGCCTCTTTGTAAAGGAGTTTAGACTATGCATTTAGAAGAGTTAGTGGTTTTTAGCAATCCTCTCTCAGCCGATGTATGTTTTGTAACTCAACTGGAATCTGGAATACAACACAGAGTTTACCTTAGAAGCTAGTGTTAATGTTTAGACTACTCTCATTCTGTATTTTTAGCTTATGCAAGTTTTCAATTGTGTTTTCTAAGTCTGCATTCATACCTTAAAGCTGTGAAATTTATCTTTCCTTCTTAAGATATATATGTAGATCAATCCTTTTAAGAATGATGCATAAGTCTAAAGAGGTTATGTTGAGTAAGTGAAATAGCTACCATTAGTTTCCTAGTGTATGTTCATCTTGTTTTCATTTCATGATTTCTTGTCATTTCGGTGTATCACTATAGTATTTAATTTTATTTTTATGAACTCCTTCTCCCTTTCCCTTTACAAAATCAATAGTTTCGGTGATACCAAAGGAAGTCGGCCTTCTCTCGAGGTTTATTTCAACTTTAGGTGACCCACAACCTTGAAATGATCCCATGTTTCGCTAGAAAGCTCAGTTTATATAACTTTGCATAGGGTGCATTTCTAGGAGATAACAATTTTTGGCACACCCGGTGGGACTGCCGAACAGACAGTTTGAAAATTACATGTCTATTTCTGGTTTTTGATATGCAGCCAGTAAATTTTAGGCCTTTCAGAGGTAAAATATCAGCATATCATGGCGATTCCAACTTCATAACAACTGGTTTCAGGAGCCCAGGTGTCTGTAATTAATAAGGTTTGATCTTTAGGCTTGTTATACTTCATGTCTTATCTCTACAATGTTTAGTTATCAGAAATATAGTGACTTGCCTCCTCCATTTCATGAGAGTCATGTGTATATGTCCTCTCATCAGCCATACTATATAGAATGACCTGCTGTTTTTATGTGAAATGACCCGGTATCAGCAGATTATCAGTATTTTCATCATGTTTCCCACCCTCTCACTCCTAGTCAACCTTTATGTCAACCATTATATAATCAAAATCAACCCCAGGATGAGGTTTTTGATGCTAACCAACATGATTATTAACATAATCAGCCTCTAAAGCATCCTTGCCAAGCTATAATGGACCTGCTCCAACATTTTGATCGTGTGTTGTGGGCTTTGAGCCAGAGGTTTGAACATATGCAGATTAATGATGTCAATAAGGTGTTCTCCTACATGTATGGCATGTTGGTCGATGTCGAGAAACAAAAAAAGCTTATTTCATAGCACCAGGAGTGGATGTCAGTTTGAAGAAGATCTTGAGAGAGAGAGAGCAGCCAAAGAGGAGCAAATGAAATTCTTATCTGCTCAGGTACAAGGTAGTCAGGCTTATTTAGATTATCAAGCACAAAGATATGAGACACAGGCGGCCCTTTCCATTCCTAGTTTCAGCTCACCTCCTCCTATAATGTTGAATCATCTGGTGAAAGAGGATGCTTCCAGATATAGGTTTCCTAGCTTTAAACAAGAGAAACCTTCCAAGCTCTTTAGTGAGCCTATCAATAAGTCTTCTACCCTCAGGATTCCAAGTTGGAAAGTCCCATTTCAGTCACCTTGTGAGTTTCCTTCACCTATCATGCAAATGAAATTGTGCTCTAGCATCCAGGAAGTAAAAGAAGGGCAGAGATTTGACCAGTACAGCTCACTCAACTTGGAGGAGACTAAAAATATTGATTTGCTACATCTAGCTATGGAGGAATATAGACAACAATAGCAACAAATGATTGAACAACAAGAAAGCATGGGTGGGTTGCTAATTGATGATAATCAACAAGACAATAGGGCCTTAATTCAAGAAGAAAAGCCTAAAATTGAACTTGTTTCTATCCTCTAGGGTGAGAGCTTTGATGTTTTCGAACATGTTGTGGTTGAAAAAGCTACTGCTGAGTTTTTTGAGGAGGAAGCTAATTTTGATCCTTATGAAGACTCGAAAGTAGTTGATAGTCATGATGAACTAGAACAACAGGTTCATAAACTTGAACAAATGCTGAAACAACAGGAGGAGCCTAATGAGCCTGATTTGCAAGGTTATAACTGGTTGGAGGAGCTTCCATTCCAATGTATAAAAGAACTTGAGACTTCATCACCACTTGAATTGTTGTCTTCTTTCGTTGAAAAAGACAAGCCTGAATCAGAATGTAATTCTTCCAGTAATGATGAGAATTATAAGCAGCTTCCATTCTGGTCTATAAAAGAGCTTGAGGTTGATGAATTGATTGAAGGTGTGTTAGAGGAAGCCATCTCATCGTTCTCCATTGAAGAAGTGAGTGTTCATTTTGGAAAGCATGAGCATACTGAGGAGGTTACTACTTTTCCATCAAGTCAGCCATAGGGGTTATACCTTTCCAGCTAGCAAGGTGATAAAGTGGTAGCCCATGAGCAAGAGATCAGCAAGAAAAGTTCAAGCTTTGCCTTTACCAAAGGCTTTCCAATCAGATACCTAGCCCAGATGGAGTCTAATACAACACCAATGCTCAATCATGCACTCACACATGAAGACACAATAGAGAATGTTATCAAGGATGCACTGACAACCAAACAAGAGTATGTTCAGTTGACCTATCCTCCTTTGATTGAAAAAACATATGGTCTGTTTAGTGAGGTAAGTGAACTTATTCAGCTCTTTCAAGAGGCAGTGCATCATCTTGTTAAACATTTTTCTGTGTATCATTTTTACTTAGCTGTCCTTGAGTATGCCAGTCATTATACTTTGAAAAGAAAGGGCAGCTACTTCAACCATCCTGTGAATGGTTTTGTTTGACCAATTTCTCACTGGTTAGTATAGGGTAGGTTTAGTTGTTTCAATTCCCTAAGTGTTGTTCCAACACAAATAAGTAGTTTCCATTCAGCAGTTTTTCCTATTTTCAATAAATTTCCAAGTGATCTATTTCTTGAGTCACAAATGTGTTATAGTCATGTACATGGCTGCTCCAAGTCCATTCCTCAGTTTTCCCAATGACTCCATTCCCAATGGACAAGTTTAGGCTACTGGTTTCCATGTTCAGCAGGCAAACATCCAACAAAAGGTCGCCATAAATGTTACCTAATTTTCACCTACAGGCTCAATCAGGCAGGATAAATTATGTTTCAGATGGACAAGAAGGCCAAATGGGACATTTGCATCAAGGATTGGATCATGCACCCAAGGATATTTCACGAGGAGGTCTATTGGAAGACATCCCTCAATCAGTTTTGGCGAAAAAACTCATTAGAGAAGAAGTTGGCAAGACCTTCTAGTTGTCTCGCCAACTAGCAGGGGTTCTATTCATTATGTCTCAGTCGGCCAAACATTTTAATCGCTGTGAGTCTTTGTGTATCTCTTTGCTTCAGAAAGAAGTCTCGCCAACTGTTGTGTACAAGTGGTTTGAGCTCGCCGAAATGTTTCAAGCTTGGCGAAATGTCTTGCCGATGCTTGTTTGTCTCGTCGACATGTTTTGAACCTTCGGTATGACTAATGGAACCTGCCATGATGACTTGCTAATAGATAAAGGTCTCCCCGACAGTTGTTCACAAGGCCGTCTTCGGGGAGAAAGTGTTGAATTTAGAGTGAGGTCTCGCCGAAGTGAAGCGGTGTCGGTGAAGGAAAAAGCTTCGGCGAAATGTCTTGCCGACATGGTGTGGTCTCGGTGAATGGTGATGTCTTTGGGGAGATGTCTCCCCGACTGGGAGTGGTTTCACTAAAACAAAAGGGGGCTCGATGTAATGTTTAGAGCTTGGTGTAAGGTCTTGCCGACCACTGATGGTCTTGCCGAATGGACATTTGGAATCGGTAAGACTCCTGGCCACGGAGTTGACTTCGGCATGATGTCTGGCCGACAAGAAGCAGTCTCGGCGACAAGATGGGAGTTCGGCGCGAAGTCTTCCTGACCCCCTAGGGTCTTGCAGACAGATAAAGAAATGAGCTCACCAAAGGATATTTCCTTCGGCAAAAGGTCTTCCCGATAGCAATTATCTCGACGACCACTGTGGATATCGGTATGACTTTTGCCTTCGCTGTGAGGTCCTACCGAGAGTGTTGTGTCTTGCCGATAGCGATTGACTTGCCCATGGAAAAGGCGATATCGGTATGACTTTTGGGCTCGCTATGAAATCTCATCAATGGTTTCATGTTATGTTGATAGCTGCAGAGGGGCGTAATTGCATCAGTGAGACACTTCTAGTGTCTCACCGAGATGCAATTCTAATGAAGAGCTTTTGACCGCTCGAAGTAGCTTGTGTGGCATCTGTTCGACCAATCAAGGGGAGCTATAGGTGGACCATTGGTAGCTTGACCGGTGCTAAGAAGATTAGCAGAGTGAACACGACGTGGATCTGCCCTGAGCTCAGAAGCATTCAAAGAAGCTCGATAAGGAGATTCGAAGGTGGACACGAAGACCAGAAGTGAATGCGGTAGTTGCAAAAGATCAAGGAGGCCTTTCCTGGAGCAACTCTTCACCGACATGGACAACAGGGACGCACGTTTAATACAACATTAAATTAATTCAAAAGATCTAAGGGGAGATTTTTTTTGGAGGCTGATATTTTGTAAGCCCTAAGGGGCTGATATCTTTTTGTATATATGGCATTTTTGCCTCTTTGTAAAGGAGTTTGGACTATGCATTCAAAAGAGTTAGTGGTTTTTAGCAATCCTCTCTCAGCTGATGTATGTTTTGTAACTCAACTAGAATCTAGAATACAACATAGAGTTTACATTGGAAACCAGTGTTAATGTTCAGACTACTCTCATTTATGTATTTTTAGCTTATGCAAGTTTTCAACTGTGTTTTCTAAGTCTACATTCATACCTTAAAGCTGTGAAATTTATCTTTCCTTCTTAAGATATATATGTAGATCAAGCCTTTTAAGAATGATGCATAAGTCTAAAGAGGTTATGTTGAGTAAGTGAAATAGCTACCATTAGTTTCCCAGTGTATGTTCATCTTGTTTTTATTTCATGATTTCTTGTCATTTCGGTGCATCACCATAGTATTTAATTTTATTTTTATGAACTCCTTCTCCCTTTCCCTTTACAGAATCGGTAGTTTAGGTGATACCAAAGGAAGCCAACCTTCTCTAGAGGTTCATTTCAACTTTAGGTGACCCACAGCCTTGAAATGATCCCATGTTTCTCTAGAAAGCTCAATTTTTATAACTTTGCATAGGGTGCATTTCTAGGAGATAACAACTTCAACTAAAGATGAACTTGAATATTTGGAGCTATGTTCTATTCCTTCCATTTTGATGGGTGAAAACAATCTAGTTGAGGTGTGTGGGAGAGGGTCTATTGATATGGGGGATGGCACATTTTAAGATGTTCTTTGTGTGCCCTCATTATCAACTAATCTCCTATCGATCTATCAAATCACCACACAGGTACATGCAAGAGAGTTGAGATTAATCCTGATTTAGTGGTGATTCATGAGACACACAATGATTATACTGTTGTAGTTGGGAGAGTAGATCATGAGTCTTGACTTTATTTATTCTATCACTTTGTTCTTGATCCACCTTTGAATATTCTGCTCACTCACTTAGATAATGTGATTAATTTGTGGCATCAATGGTTTGGCCACTTGAACTACTACTACTTGCAGAACCTCAACAAATAAGACATGGTTACAAGATTGCTTATAGTTCACTTTTCTAAAGGTGTTTTTCATGGTTTCATTCTTGTCAAGCATCCAAAAAAGAAGTTTGACAAAGGAAAAGCTTGGAGAGCCTCACATATTTCAGAGTTGGTACATAGTGATTTGGTACAACTATTTCCACATCCATCTTTCAGTAGATCCCTATATGTTTTGACATGAACATTGATGATTTTTTCAAGTACACCATTTGTACTTTCTCAAACAAAATTCTAAATTATTTGATTCATTCTTGGAGTGCAAGGCTTTTGTAGAGAAACAAACTTGAAAATCTATAAAAGTTCTAAGTATAGATAATGGGGGGGAATGTATCAACCATAGGTTTGTGTGGTATTGTGCTTCAGAGGGCATTGATTTGCAGCATATAGTTCCCTACAATCCTCAGCAAAATGGAGTTGCGGAACAGAAGTATCAGTCCTTGAAAGAGATGGCTAATTGTATGATTCACTCCAAGTCTTTGGCACCACCTTTCTGGATAGAAGCCATTAACTGTGTGTGCTATATCTAGAATCGTGTTCCTCACAAAGTTGTAAAGTGGGTAACTCCTTTTCAAGCTTGGACTGATTAGAAATCGTTAGTTAAGCACTTTCAAATGTTTGGATCTAGTACTTTATGGGTACATATTCCAACAAAGAAACATAAGGCTATGGATTTGCAAAGAAAGAATTACATATTTTTTGGTTACCTAGATGTTGTCAAAGGCTATAGGCTTCTTCACCCTACCACACATGAGTTGTTCATTGAGAAGAGTGTTTGTTTTGAGGAGAGTCCTCTCGACACTTCTTCTACCACCATCAATTTAGAGTCCTTACGTCATGATGGCAATTATTTAGAGGATCATAATCCTTTAGATCATGATGAGGAGTCTTCTTCCTCCACTTCAGATGATGATAATGATCACAAGGTTGCACATATTTCATCTTCAAAGGATTATGATTCTCCTCCTCTAGTCATAGGACCTCTTTGGGTTCGTCAGACATTGTAGGCAATAGGGGATTGGGTAGGGGGTCCTTCAAATCATAGGAGAATAAGATCACAATTTTAGGAGGCTTCACATCTCTTCCTTGCTTTAGCTTCTGATCCACAAAACTTTCGGGATGCTTCTAGTGTCCTCGAGTGGGATGCAACAATGTAGGAAGAGTTCAATTCCTTGGAGACGAACCACACTTGGGATCTTGTCCCACTTCCTAAGGGAAAGAAACTTGTTCAATGCAAGTAGGTCTATCAAAAAAAAAAATGCAATAGATGGTTCAATTGACAAGCATAAGGCTTGCTTAGTTTCCAAAGGATTCTCCCAAGTTCCATGGATTGACTACTATGAGACTTTTGCACCAATTGCCAAAATGAATTCCATTCGACTTGTCCTTGCTCACTACATCACATAGATGGGATGTTCATTAGATGGATGTGAAGCGTGCCTTTCTTCACAATGATCTTCAGGAGGAGATATACATGGAGCAACTACATGGGTTCATTCAAGATCCTTCACTTGTGTGTCGTCTTTGAAAGTCTCTCTATGGCCTCAAATAGGCCCCTTTGGATTTGTACTCCAAGATGAATTCCTTCCTTCTAAAAGTTGGGTTCAACCAATACCTTTTTGATCCTAATATCTATATTTTTCAACAAGATCATACTCACACCTTCCTAATTCTCTATGTTTTAATGACTTGTTGATCACCAAAAGTCACTCATCCACTATTCGGGCAGTGAAAACCGTCCTTCATGATTAGTTTTTGATGTCAAAATTGGGGTTGTTGTACTAATTTTTGGGAATTGATATTACTCAATATTCTTCAGATATCACTCTTGCATAGTCTAAGTACGCACTTGATATGCTTCAAAGGTTTCACATGGATGATTGTAAGCTTGCATCGACTCCATTCTTACTAGGGGTCAAACTTGAGGCTAAGTGTACAACACTCTTGGTTGATGACACTTTGTATTGACAACTTGTTTGTAGTCTCATCTATCTAAATCATATGAGGCATGACATTTCATATGTAGTAGGCACGGTCTCTTGATTCATGTAGGAGCCATATGAGCTACCCTGGAAAGCAACTAAGTGGATTCTTCACTACATCAAAGGTTCTCATAATTATATGATTCATTATGTAGTGGGCATGGACTTTGACTTGGTGGGACACATCAATTCAGATTGGGCAAGCTATTCTTAGGATTACAAGTCTACTTTAGGGTATTTATTTTCCCTTGGTTGTGGTCCACTTTGTTGGTTGAGCAAGAAGTAGTCGACTATTGCTCTTTCATCTATAGAGGTTGAGTATTGAGGAGTAGTTAATGCTGAGGCCATTTGATTTCAAAACATTCTCACTAAGTTTAACATTCCCTTTTGAAAGCCCAAAATCATCTATTGTGACAACCAAAGTGTGATTCAAATCTCTCGCAATTTGGTCCATCATCAATAGACTAAGCACATCGAGATCCATGTGCACTACATTTGGGAGCTAATTCATTCAGAGATTAGAGATAATTGATCTCAAGTATTATCTGACATCATATAAAATTATAGACATCTTCACCAAACCCTTCACTGAGAGAAAGTTCCTTCATTTGGAAGCTTTGCTTGGGGTGCGGTTGGTGTCCTCTTTGGGGGGCTACTTAGTCCCTCTCTTCTTTTCTCTCTATTTTGGGGGGTTTCTCTTTCTATATTTGTTAGGGGGATTTGATATGTACATGGGTACCTAACATGGCCTCATTTACTGGAACCCATCATCTTGTACATCCTTCTAAGCCGTGCTTAGTGGGGGTGTTGGTGTAGGTTTTTATTTTCCTAGTGGGTTAATTTATTTTCCCTTAGTCCTAGGATTTTCCTACACATTTATTAAGCTTGCTTAGGATAATAAAGTGAGTATTTTACTAGGAGATAAGTGATGTGGTGTCCCCTTCCTTAAAGGGTGTAACACTTTCCACTTTTGATGGCATCCTCCAATTTTTGTGGTTGATTCCCATTGGTTGGATTTGCCACCTACATCCTCTCCTTGGTTCTATATAAACTCACTTCCTAGATTGTATCTGCATTGATTCATTGATATTTTGTATTGATTCATTGAGCTTGGAAGCTCTTAATGCAATTCTATCATATTGACATTGCATAATATCTCAGAGTCCTGGTTTATATTCTTATATTTTTCTAGTTTATGTAACTTTGATTTTCTCTTAAAAAGTTCCTTGAGTTATTCAATCTATTTCAGATTTCTAACAATCACTCCCATAAACCCATTCATTATCATCCTTGGGATATATCATTCCCCATCCTCGCATTTTTCTTATCATTAACAATATTATCGATGAGAAAGATCATTCTCAATCCTTGCTTTGTTCTCATCATTAAAAATGCTATCCTCCTCATCATTAATCAGTCAAGTTTTTAGCTTGATTAAAGGTAATACTTTCATTTTTATTTGTCTTGTTTGTGCATGCATGCTTGTTTTCTTGTGTGTTATCATTTTTCACTTATTGTTTTCCTTGCATCCACCTCCACAATGGAATCATGGTGTCATAAGGCATATGATTACATGCGACATTTTCTTGTGGGTTAATCCTCTATTCACTTAACACATCATTACAATGTTTTGTTAAACCTTGGTGCATAATGTCAAGTACAATATCAAATAAAGTTTTCTCTCACCAAAACAAAATGGCTATTCTAATATATCTTCCCATACCTCCATCATTTTCATCCTGATCTAGCCATCCTTTTTCTATCCTTGCATATCCTTCTATCTTCTATCCTCTAATCCTTCTATCCATTTCAACAGAACACATGTGTCCTTAAAATCCACTTTTCCTCCTAAGGGACCATACTAACCTACCTCCTCCTCATCACTCGGGCATCCTTCCAATGATTGGGGCATCATGCCACTAATCTCATCCCTTTCTATCCAATATATTTTATGCTTCTTTAAAGAAACATTACTTTGTCTCATCACAACATCGTATCAAAGAGGTGTAAATGTAGACACCTAGAATTTTCCACAACCAACCATGCCAAACTTAACCTTATCCCAAGAATTAATTAAATGAATCATTTTTTAAATTAATTCATCTATTAGCCTATTATTTATTTTTAATTAAATAAATTTATATTTATTTAATTAAATTCAACCTTATAGTCCTATACCACATGAATTAAATAAATGTAAATAATTTCTTTAATTTTTCTTTTGCACCACAAATCCCATTAGTTAATTAAAATAAATTAATTAACTAAATTAATCCCTCAAGCACAATATCTAAGTGTGATTAATTTAATTAATCATAACCCTAGTCCCACTTATCTTAAAAACTACAATGAAATATTAACCATTAATTTTATCAAGAAAATTCCCACCCTTAATTTAGCCTATATGCCTCTCACACATGTGTGAGAAGTCATATTTATACCTCCCTTTCCCATGTGATCCCTCACACATGTGAGATGAGGAATATGCTACCTTTTCTCTTACCAAGGTGTCTTCACACATGTGTGAGAGAACACTTGTCCTTATTCCCCCTTTCCCATACATCCTCTCACATATGTGGGAGAGGACTCATCCTCCACAATTGGATTCAGTCAAATAAATTCTATCCCTTAATAATTACTCAATCTTCTCCTCTCATAAATTCATTAATCTAGTGATACCACTTGGCATTCCCTCATCAACCTTAACCTATCATGAATCCTCCACCATTGATCTTCAAATCCAATCTCAGTTGTCTATCTCCCATCCAAAAAATCAATAAATCCAATCCTCTCCAATCCAAAATTTAAAAAAACACTCTCCATTACAAGGTTATGCTATAGGTTCAAGGGAAACATATAGATTCCACCTTCTGTAACATGCCTAATGTTTTACTAAATTTTTTTCCTAAGTTTTTACTCACAAGTGAATAAACCATGATGCCATCACATAGTAATAAATTTTTTCTTTTCTATAATATAGATAACATGCACATTTGAAATAAACACTATTCCAAACTTCCATTAAATTTCATTGTAACTTCAAAAACATTTCCAAAGTATTGATTTCATATTGAATAAACTCAAGTTTAACATTCATGTTTACAATATTCCATATAAATGGGTACATAAGTACATACATAGCTCTTCTAAGCTTCTAGCATTAGAAATACATATGGTCTAGGTAATCCCCCTTCAAATCTTGGCCACCAATTGATGAGGAGAAGCATCACTCAAGTGCTTTTCCACCAACCACAGACTTATTGTGGTCCCTCACACATCTACCTAACAGGTAAGATGGCCTACCCTTTGACAAAGAGATTGGTTTAGTAACCCCATAATAATAGCCTTTCCCAAGCTTGGTGTTGTGTCCTACAAACTATAGCTTTACCATATAGTTAATACAACCTACGTGTATGACAATCCCAGACTAGAATGCATAATTGGAACATAGTGAATTGATAGTGTAAATAGTGGCAACTTACACTACTTTGTCCAAAGAATTCAACACTCAGTTACTTCGAGTGAGATTCATTCTATTCACACACCTTCCTAGCTCGATTTGTAATAATCACACATATTCTATGCATAGGCTATCCCCTTAACTGGATTTTCCTAACCCTAGGAATAACCTATAACCTCTTACTAAATCATTATACTATGGTAAATCAAACTAAATCATAAATCAAACTTTCACAAACTTCCTTATAAACCAAACTATAACTATATAAGCTTGACTTAACATAGTTTATAGTAAACACACAAAAAAAATTCTTTCCTATGCACATAATATGCTAATATAATCCCCATATATGGGTTTAACAAACATCTTAGCTTCTTTCATACTTTTCATGAAGTAAATAAACATAATAAACATCTATACTATTTTTTCCAATCAATTCAAACAACACCCATAAAATCAAGAAATCTTTCCAACTTAAAATAGAAAATAAAGTAGAGAACTAGCATGCCTGTAATTAGATAGCTCCAATTGATATAATAGGTTTCCTAACTCAGCCTCCACCAAACAGATTGCAATTTCTTCCCTTGACCAATTCACACAAAGAAATCTCACTCCAACCTCACTAAACTCACTCTAAAAACCTCAAAACTCTCAACTCAGTATTGTAGTAGAGTAACTCTTAGAAAATACAAAAAATAAGAATGCAAGAATGTGTCCCCAAAGAAGAAGAATGCTCCCCTATTTATACAAAAACACGAGCACTCTAAGGCTACAAACAAGCTCTCTATTTTGCCACTTCTCACACTAAATTTTTTGACTCAACTATGAAGATTCAAGGTGGTAGAACTATAATGATGACTATTTGCTCATACTCAGCCAGTCACTGCAATTCTTATGACAACAGAGTGTTTTGATAAAAAATGCAAGGATAATATTTCTACAGGTCGACTATTCCCAGCCAGTTGACTAATTCTCTAAATCTAGTTGCCTCATACACAAAAAGTACAATGTAAATTTGACTTCTAAAAGAGGTGAATAATTCATACTTTGGCGCCACATATTTCCTCAAGCACCCTATTTTCTTGGTTGTTGTTTCAAAGACCAGTTCAAAGTTCTCTATGCATTGTTTATTCACTCTTTCCTTCTCTATGTTTGTCTAACTCTCCAATGTTTTATTCATAATGAAGTTTTCTTTTGGTTTCCACGCACCCTTCAAAATAGCACCGCCTTTGGTTTAATTCCTAGCACTTATTACATTTCATGCCTTCTTTAACTTATGTGCCATTATCATATGAATCACATTTTCTTTTATTTCAACACTTAATACTTAGTATGTAAGACATGTTTCATACTTTGTATATGTTGTGTTTACTATGATATGCGTGCATTAACATTACAATGCTTATATGAATTCATTAACATATATATATACACACGCACATAACATGTATATATGTGTATATGTATATATATATATATATCTCCACTCATACATTTGTATTAATCAATATTTGGATACACATATACATATTCTCATATTCCGTATACTAACATATGCATATATATTTACATTTATTTATATATACGTATGTATATAGATGTATATATATATATATATCAATATACTCCTATGGATGTTTACTTATTGTCAATACATACATGTATGTTAATATATATATATATTAATATATATATATATATATATATATATATATATATATATATATATATATATATATATATATATATATATATATATATATGTATAATATATATATATATATATATATATATATATATATATATTTGAATGTATATATATTATATATATATATATATATATCACGTTTTGATAATAAAACACATATATTCACAATTCCTATCGATTGACATATATACATGTGAAGTGTATATATATGTATGTCCCATTTTCCTTATCAATATTCCCATGCATATGGGTAATCCATTCATGAGCATGCATAGATACATTTATCTACATATACTCATGCACGCATTTATTCATGTGTATGAGTTTATCATAGATACATGCATATATACATATATATATATACATTTTATGTATATATTTCATTAATTTAAATATAAACACATAAGGAAAACTCATCACTAAACTAGAGGTGAGTGTGTGAAAGCTTAGTAAGACTCATTAAGGGTTACCATACAAAGTTCTCCTGAGTGATACTTCCCCTCTCTTCTAGAGGATTGAATATGTCCTTGCATCCAACTTAGCACATTGCAAACGTAGTTAGATGAATCAACTACAACCATTTGCATCATATATTTCATAGACAAGATCATTATATAACATTAATTTGAATCAAAAATTCATTTATTGTATTTTCGAGATTCATAAAGCATAAACACATACATTTAAAGCATTTTCACTCAATTGGGTAAAAGTAAATAAGTAATAGAACAATGGGGTGTAAC
>VDFB02026242.1:109000-138131 GCA_007258455.2 Sequoia sempervirens
TGAAGAATGGGATTAAAATTATTGAAAATTATTTTTTCCAAGGTTCAAACTTCAAGAAAATTAAATGAACCTGTTCGTTGTATACCCATGAGTTCGACAAGTTCTGAAGAAAATTTTCTTCTGGGTATCGAAGATCTTCGATGAGAAGTTGATTTCCATGTCTTCTACACTTCGCCAAGGCCTTCAGATAAAGCACCTAACGTGCTCAATTGGCAATTCTCCGCGAAAAACTTAAATTTTCTAAGGAAAATGAATAAGAGGTGCTTTTCAAAACAAAGTACTTTTCCAAACGATGAATTTGAAGTGAATTGCCTAGATAATTTCGATTAAATTCTTCACAAGATGAATTTTCTAGAGTCAGAGGTAAATGAAATTAAAATTTGAATGACAGAGCTCCGGCTGGTGAGTAAAATTTGTTAAAAGGTGAATTTAAAGTAAATATTTTCGAAAGTGAATTAAACTACACCAATCAAAGTTGAAATTCTAGAAGGCCAAGATTCCAGGCGTCAGGTGACAAGTGTTGAAACTGGCAAGAGAGGGAAATTCAAATTCTTGAAATGAAGTAGTGGAGATTTAATGTACTGGCTAAACTTAGCCTCTTTCTAGAATTCGATTTTGCTATAAGAGCTGAAGGTTTTTCATTTCTCTTCACCAGTTGAAGAAATTCGAATTTGCTCTGAGTTTAGTGTTGCAGTGAGTTGCTGAGGTTGAAAGTATTCGACTTGGTGTTGAAGTTTATTGCTGAAGCTAAAGTGTGAAAGTGCAAGTGAGAAATTCAATTTGAAAAGAAGAAGATTGTTGAAGTTGTTGAGATTGATCCCACGTCCCACCTTTAGAATAGAACATAAACTTCTTAGGCCCTTATACTCATTTATATTCCGCTTATTTCCCATTATTGCCAATTCATACGCGCAAAATCCCCTTCAAATCATCAATCTGTTGTCAACTGCAAAACCTTTTGAACAATTATGTAAGTCCCCTCGTAAAAACAGCAATTCACAACTAACCAACTGAGGGTATTCCAAAGTATTTTGGAGCCTTGGAGTTGAACGTGCGATCTATCTCGCAATCTTAGCGCACGGAATACTTTGATCAAGAGAGAATGGAGTAGCCTTCGGACAACTTTGTTCTGCTGATTGGTGCAGTCACAAAAATCACATCAACACTTCTTCACCCTCTCTAACGCACGAATATCTCTCTAACTTAATTGCATACTATCTTGACCATAGGCTGGCAGGCCTTATGGCTTTGATACCACTGTAAGATTCTCAATACAAATAATCTTAACCTTTGTAAAACTTTCAATGCAATGCTCTTAACTGTATGCAGTCTAAAGAATCTCAATAATCAGATCATAATAATTTCAAACAGATTCGCATCAATTATAAATCATAAATACGCACTTCACAGATACGAGTCAACCTTCAATAGAATATAGTTTATTTCAGATCGAAATGAAAAGTTCGAAACATCAAAGTTACATATGCCTGGGCCTCTGATCAAAGATGGCGATAAAGGGAGCTCCGCCAAGATGGCGTCGCTTGATATACACAAATGGATTGACTTGATTCCTGTCACAGATGAGCATGTGTATTTCCTGAGTCGTCAGTGAGGGCAGCCGGCATGCCAATAACTCTTGTCGCGTTTATCAATGCAGTCACTGAATGATGAATCGCTTCTCACAATGTCGATCTGCACTGGTGTTTACTCCATACACACCCAATTAAGACTCCCTCACTAATCGATAATCTGTAGATGGCCTCGGCCAAAGCTATTAGGCTCAACCAGAGGATTTTGCCCCTCCAGATAGATGCAATGTCTCTAGGGTGTATTCGCTATGCTCAGAAGTTAATGCCCGTCACCTGTGAAGAGATTGAATGTCACTGTGAGGAAGATATTCGCTTAGAGTAGAGAACAAAACACGAAATCACAGGTTGGGGTTTCGTCCAGACCTGTGAGCCCATGGCATGCGACTACGTCCACCCAAGCAGCCTAGAGAGCAGATGCTTCCAATTTCATGATGATCCTCAAGCAAAAGCTACCCAGCATAAATACAAAGCAATGCCAGCTTCAAATGAATTCGGCCTCATCACAAAAATAAAAAATATCAAAATATCAAATTCAAATTTAAATGCAACTAGGTGCAAACCAAGAAGGCAGGTCGGCCACAAATCAATTAAATGTTTTATTGTTATTAATTAGTGTTGAAAAACACTATTTTCTCATGTTGGCTCAGCTCCTTAGATATTTGGGACATGACATGGAAACACTAAAACGAGGTTTGACTTAGGCAAGCCCCTATACAACACAACCTTTCCCCCCCTTTTCATGTGTGCACGTCAGATACAAAAGTTTTGTCAATAGAAAGTCAAAAGAAATACAAAGAAAACTATAACACATCATTTGAATTTTGAAAATCCCGAAAAAGAAAACTTTCCGTTCTAGGGTGGGTTTCATCCCTAACCCTCAAATTTAGGCTTAGTTTTCAATCATAGATTCCTCTTTATCACCATTTTCCAAATCTATAATTGTTCTGTCAATTTCCGTTTTCTTTTGTGTGATAAATTACATTTTCAAATCTAAAGTTTATGTCAAATACGCTTATTATAACAAACATTCAATTTCTCGTCTTTGCAACTTGAAAGAACCAAACCCTAGAGGATTGGCTCTCCTTTGAGGCAGCTAGCCAATCATCAAACCCTAGTTGGTTTGTGTTCTAATGTAGGAAAAGAAAAGAAGTTGATCCTAGTTAATATACCTGTCGGATCTAGGATCTCTTTTCCTACTCTACATTTTGGTGAATCTGACATATCCTACACTTGCAATTTTTTAATTTATATAGTATAAATTCTAAAAATTGATTCAAAACCCAGGTCATTTGAATGTCTTGTTATTGACTTGTGTTTGTTTCATTTCCAAAGTTAAGCATTTGCATTCTTTGTATATCAAACCTTGGTGAATTCAATTTAGAGCAAGATGAGAATCAAACTCAACAAGTTCACTAAGCCTTTTCTCGTAATCAACTCCATGCATTATTAAATCAGATTTGTGTTAAAGAACACCATTAAACTCCTCAATATTAGCTTCTTCAGTAGCATCCTCAGGGCTTCCATTGTTCTTTGAGACAGGAACATCATCAGGATCAAAGGGCAATACGTCCCATGTAGGATCCTCATCATATGTAGGTGCCATCACACCTGGATCCCAAGTGCTATAAGGCTGATTTCTCTATTCAAGAAAGATGTAATCACTAGACTCTTCATGATCGCATATCTTTGTGAATAAATCACTCTTCAATTCCTTGGTACTAGCATCATGATATTCATTCACCTCCATATTTTGCAAAATCAAATCAGTCCTAACCAATCCTCTTCGTTCACCACATACTGAACTAACTGGGCTGCCATCAAAAGTATGAACAACATTCAATTTAACATCAACCAAGCCACCATTTGATTCCTTGCCAAGACAAGGTAAGGGTGATGAAGCAATGCTAGGTTCCCCTAGAGGAATAACCCACAAACTCATATCTCCTTGAAGTTGGTCCATCATGGATGGTTTGTCAAATTCCATGGCGGTATTTTCCTCAAACTTCGTGTGTTCTTCATTCATAGTTTTGATGGATGACTCTTTTTCAATCTCACGGTGATCTTGAAGTGGCATGTGCTCCTTGCTTGTTCCATCTTTCCCTTTCAGACTTAGCGACCCATCATCAATGCTCATTGACTGATTTTTTTCTTGCTCATGCTTACTTGTGGGCTGCAAATCACAAACAAGAACTTCTTCTCCTTTCTCTAACCCTTCTTCAATGGCAAATTCTGATTTTTCTTTCATTGTTCTTCTAATGCACTTAACCACACCCAATTTTCCAAGTTTCACTATTACAACACAACCCAAGAAAGAGTCAAAAGAAACCATGTTTCTAAATCCTTTTGGCATGTTTCGATACTCTTTAAAAAGTTGGGAAGCCTCTTGTTCATACTGCCTCTTGATCTGTTCTTCCACTCTACTACAATCCATAGTCATAACTCTGAGATTTACTGATCTTCCAACAGGTTGGTAGGAACTTTAACTCTGATACCACTGTAAAATCCCACCCTTATTTTCTTTTCCAAAAATACTTCACAACTTGGACCCGTTATCGTTAGCCCAAATTGTAATGATAAACAACTGGAAGCAACCCTTCACTTTTTGATCACCCAGATCCCGAGAGGGCAAGGTGAGAGCATACGGTGTAAGGGGATCTAAATATAATAATAATTCTAGAAGTAACAATAAGCTATTGGCAGCAAGCCAGCCAATAGAGAAAGTAAGGTACTTGGCAACAAAGCTAGCCACTTCCACTTTTCAGCGGGCTACAGAAAAGTAAAGCACTTGGCAACGTAGCCAGCCACTTCCACTTTTCAGTGGGCAACAAGAAATGAAATGAAACTTAACCACTTATTCAACTAGAGTGTAGTACAAAATAACAAAATGTAAATAGCTGATTGGTAATACCATATCAGTGTTACAATGATCATCAGATACATGATAAGACGATAAGAACTACTCAAAATGACAACTATTACAATATAGATCAATCCCTTCAACATGAAATCAGTTAGGCATCATAAAGGAAGTGAGTACCAGGAATATATCAGGTCTGATATGTTATGACAGCAGTCTGATATGCACAGACAGTGAACATGAAACTCCAACCAGCCATCATAAAATGGTCATAACTCCCTCCAAACTCATAGAAATGATCTCAAATCACTTGCAAATGGAGCAGCAGACCTAGGCGTCCAAATTGAGGTAGCAAGCTGCCACTTTCTAGCCTGAAACACTTTGACATGTATCCCAAGACACCCACAGAAAGTTGTACGGCTGCATGAGGAGGTTGACCAACAAGTAAAAATCCAAATCACCTTCTAAAATCACCAAACTTGGAGCAATGTGGCACCCAAGCATGAGGAAAACTTAGAGCCAATACCCACAAAACAGATTCAACTCCTCCAACCAATGTGAGTGAAAACGAGGGTCAGCTAGGTGCAGACCAGCAACATCAAGATCTAATAAAACACTTCAAAAACGCCTCCAAACTGCAAACCATCACAGCCACACACCAAAAACAACTAGAAAACATCAAAGCTAGCATATACTAAAAGGAAATATAAACCCATCACCAAATGAAGCTCAACTGCAACCCCTGTATTGGAGCTACAACTATGTTCAGCTAGGAGATATCTTTCAATCTTGAAACTAAAGTTGACTTGGAGGGGTTTCATTCTCAAAGCCCAAGATCCCTCTACATTTCGGCAGCACTTCGTTGTATCAAAATCAGCATATCCAAATGAGAGAAGAGGCATATAATAGGTTTCAAACCCAGAAGTTTGAATTACAAATTCCCTCCAAAATGGGATGCCAACTTCCTGGGGGTAATAAAATACTAATAAAAGTCTTTTGACCAAGAATTGGGTGTCCAACTTTTCCTTGCAAATAAAATTTCATTTCAAAAAGTATAAATTCCTCAATTTTGGCGTCCAACTCCAATGACCCCTTTTTAAAAACAACTTAAGTTATTCATCCTAGTTGTGGGGGCCAAAAAGCAACTCAATAATAAAACATGAACTTAAGTTGCAAACCTTCCATTTTCAAACTCCAAGGATGTTGGAAGAGCCACTACCATAACTACACTACCACACTGCCAAAAATAGTAATTGAGTGTTGAACTGTTGCCAAACCACACTGCCAAAAATAGCACTTACTAAAAATAGCATACTGCTAAAAATAGTAAGTGATTCCAAACACCATTTGAGCACATTTTGGGTAGCCATCATAACTCATTAAAAATAGTAAGTCCAGAAATTGGCACTGATAAAAATGCATGTAAGTTGCCTACCAAAGCTCTCTGAAAGCCCAAAAAGACCTAGAAAACATACTGGAAAACTCCTAGAACCAACCCTAGAAAAAGCCAAAAAGATACCTCCAAGAAAATATGAAACCCTAAAAATGCCTCCAAGTAGCCAACAAGATTCCAAAAATGGGCTATCGGCCACTAAAAAAGCATAGAGCTAAAAAGGGGATATTACAGGGATGGCAACCAAACAACATTTTGTACCTAGATTTTGTATCTTCTCAATATTTTTCCCTTTGCCCCTCTCAAGTGATGTCCTAAACCAAAGCTTATCGTTTATCCTCCTTTTCATGTTCCTAAACGTCAAACTATGCCTTCTCTCCTTATTGGACCTCCTTCAAACCAGTCTAAACCTGTTGGCCATATCCTAAACTTTATAAAACAACTCACTCAAAAAACCTATCATGCAGTTGCTCACACATATGACACTCGAAATAACAAACAACCAAAACAAATGCAAACCTCTATTCCATTCCCTCAACCATATCTTCCCCCTGCAACCTCTTCTTCATCAACATAGTGGCAAAGAGTATGAACTTTTTGAGCAACTTCATAACACTCCAACTAAGATCTCTCTTTGGGACTTAATCCAAACTTCACCTACCTACCATGGTATGCTCCAAGAGGCTTTGCAGAAGATTGTGGTACCGCCTTCTGTTAAACTGAATGATGTAGCAACCTTGTTAGATAGCATGAAGAAAACAAATGTGGATATCACATTCCCTCAACATGAATTACCTCCTCCTAAAGTCCAAAACCAATATGATGCTCTCATGATGGCTATAGAGGCAAAGGTGGTGGCATAACTCCTTTTGATTTTTTATCTTTTTGTCTTTTTTTTCCTTTTTTAGGTTTTGTTGTTTATTATTTTTATTTTGGTTTTCTCCTTTCAAAAAAAGTTGTACATTAAATTTTAAAATGTGGCAATTATTTTTGTAATCTCGTTTTTTATATTAACATTCAATACATTAAAATTTAATATTTAAAAGATTTTTTATTATTGATACATAAAATTTAATATTTTGAATTTAATATAATATTATTTTAGTTTTAATAATTATATTATATTTATATTTAAATATTTGCAATTTTATATTAGTTGAATTTAATCACAATTTTATTTTTTTTATTTTTTTTTCCAAACTTAATCCAACTTTTATCTTTTCCAAACTTGAACATGAACCTTGTGGTATGGTGCATAAGCGTGTTGTGAGCGTTCATCACATTGTTGTCATATTGGAATATCATAAAAATCAGATTATATATGGATTGTATTGCCTTCAAGTTGAGTCTAGTAGTGATGGGGTTGTGTGGTTTAGCTACAAGGAGAAGGCTAGTGTTAGCGTAGATTTAGTTATATTACATTAACTACTGCCAATAACATGAGCAGTTATAGTGCGCAATTACATGGTGATGCAAAACTATTTGAATTGTTTCTCCTTGTATAAAAAAATCTTCAGATCATCAAATAAATCATTCAAGTATTCACCACTTCATCTGGTATCAAAGCATGTAAATTCTTTGGGTATGTGATAGTTCTACGATGGACAGTGGTATCCACAGGCAACGTTATAGCGATGAGAAAGGCGGATGAATCTACATTGGTCAAGATTTTTTATCAATAATCCTTTCTATAGTTGTGAAGAGTATTGCAAGTGGTTGCAAATTTCAACATATCTGTGTGAGGGATAGAAGAGAAAAATCACACGGCTAGAATTGGATTCTATGCGATAGATGGGTGCCTATAAGTTGTTTTTCTTGCATTTTTTGGATGAAGTTTAGAGCTATGTATCTATTTTCTTATTTTGGGACTAGATTTATAGTTCACAAATGTGAAGAAAACAAGATTTTGATGTTGCGTAGAGCACATTTGAAGAGTGTTTGATGATCTGGAATTTATTGATGTGGAGGATATTGAAAGACGGTGAATAAATTTAAGGGTTTGGAAAGTTTAAAATAAAGATGAATAGATTTTGATTCGTTAAGAGAGAAAAATGGACATGCCTGAAATGGAAAAGTTCTTCAGCTCTATGGAGATCGTTGAATGAGAGTGGATGGCGTTAAACATATGAGAGATTAATTGCTATGGCGTTGAAAAATGAATGAGATTAATTGTTTGCATACATTGTGTGAGATTCTGTCGTTTGCTTTGCAGGAGCTACGAGACAGATTTAATGTTGATTCCTTTGTACCCATTTTGGTGGGGCTTTTGAATCAAGAGGGTAATTCCGATATCATACTTTTGGTGACTAGAGCTTTGATGCATATTTGCAATATTTTCCCTTCCTCTTGCTCTAGTGTTGTGCATCATGGTGCTATTCCATGTTTCTGTGTGTGTTTTCTTACCATTGATTCTAAAATGGAAGCAATTCGAACATTGGCAAGTCTTTTACCAAATCTTGATGCTAAGGTGGTGGAGAATACATCAGTTTATTTAGCTCACATTGCAAGAACTGCTACATTATCTCCTAAGAAATTAGAGAAGTTGTCTAGCTATGATCTAGTTTCACAAGTTGCAAGTTAAATTTTTGTTATCAACTCAAGCATTGGACAAGCATCACTTAGTTCACCAACCTACTCAGCTGTCATTGGTCTTCTTTCAACCTATGCAAGGAACTCTATTGTATTTACAAGGGAGTTGCTTAAAATGCGTATTTTTGGCATCCTGAGAGACATTCTAATTGGTTTTGGCTTTGTTTCACAAATTCCTACTCTTTCTCTAAATGGGCCAACAAACCAGTTGTGTGAAATTGTCTCCTTGGTGAATGACCTCCTATCCATACTTCATTGTTTTAAAGATGCTAAGAATGGATCTTCAAAGAATTATGCAATTAAGAAGAAAGACGAAATTGAGAATGTTGCCAAGGAAAATCGTTCGTTAGTTCCTTGCATGTTATTGGAGGCAGGAGGCACCGGAGGTTGGAGGAATTTCCATTATCTCAAGTTAGCTTCTCACTTTGAGATGTTGCTTTGCATGAGAAGCATATTTATTTTCTTTCTTTTTTTGTTTCCTTTTTTATTCTGACGGATTGGAAGAATGCATATATTGCAAAGTTTTCTTTTCAAAGACAACGGATTTGGTGAACTCAATATTGATTAATGTCCAAAGAGTTCATGAGAATGTGATTGAGAATTATATCCTTACGAGGGTCATGAGACAACTTGATGGAGCTCAATGAGAGTATCTCAAGATGGATTGTTGTCCAATAATTCGAGAATCTACGATTTGGGAGTTCAAAAGATGGTAGTTCGGGAACTCGAGAATTCAGCTCGGAGTTACACCCTTACAAGGTTTGCAAGGCAGCTTGATGGAGTTCCATCTAATTCAGCATTTGTTTCTTCAAAGAAAAACCTTCTCAAGGATGTATATTTGTATTTTGGTAATCAGCAGGTTTTATTGTGTTGAATGTAAACCTTAAGGGAATGTCCCTTGGCAAGGTGAAATTTGAGATTTTTGGGGTACATTTACAAGAACAATGTAATAAAGGAGGAATGTCAGCATAGATTCAATTATATTACAGAAACTACCACCAATAACATGGGAAATTACGGTGTGAAATTACATGGTGATGAAGAACTGTTTGAACTATTTTTACTTGCATAAAAAACATTTAAATAAATCATTCATGTATTCACCCCTTTAGGCTTTTAGCTACAAAGTCCTACATCCTAGAATTAGATCATTGCATGGTGTACTTCCAAAATAATTTTTTATAGTAAGGTACTAAAATATTTACATACATATAATGCTATTAATAAGAACAAAAAACAAAGTAAACACAAATCTATTAAAAAAAAAGCAAAAAGCACAATTGTAACATGTTCCATGTGCTTCTCTTCTAATGGAAAGAATAGTTTAGGAGAAGAAACTTACAGTTGCTGGTTCGAGCCAACATCCAAAGAGGTTGAATAAGTCTCTGACATAAGCAAATCGAAAAAATTTAAATTAGAGAGACCAGAGTATTTTTCCTGGAAGTATAAACAATTACTGAATCAAAAAATGTGGCATAACATATTCTTCTATTGCAAGGGAAAATAGCCAAACACTAATTAATAAAATTTAATAAATGAATATCTTGTAGAACAAGACAGAAGGCTGCTTACATAATAGAAAGGATAGCAAATCCACAAGTATTAATGTAATCAATACAAATTGGGAAGGGGTGCAAATAGGATGATTTAGAAATAATTTCAAGTGCATAATAGAAATAACCCCAAATACTTATCATAGACATTGGAAAATTTTATTTCCATGAGTTGGATGTAGTTGACACAGTAAAAATAAGTAAGACCCAGTTGCTGAGAGGAAGGTACTACAATCACCATGTACGTGGAACAGAACAAATTGCATCTTATGTGTGCCTTAGAGAAACAGAAAAATACAAGGATATTAATTATTCCTGATAGCAATAATGAAAAATGTTGTTTCAGAATTGAGTTACTCATCAAACTGTGGAGTGATTAAAGCCATTCAATGGGTCCTTTGAAATATGTGATACTGTTTTGTACAGAATACAAAGCCGCTTTCATTTAAAATCATAAGGATTGATGAAGCAGCTGCTTTAAAGACTGAATTTCCTTCTCCCTCTACCATTTTGATATTGTCTATGATATTTGATGTATAGCTTGTACTTTTCCATACCAGATAGCTCTAAAGATATATAGGAAATTATTGTTGCTTCTGAATATATGTGTATTTGATTATGTTAACTTGAATTGACTTTCAATGTGCCATGGATTTGATAGACCTCCTGTTTATCAGGCAACTACATTTTCTCTTGGCCTGTCTTTGCTACAGATAAAGTGGAAAAAAAATCCAATTTATAGCTATTGAAGACTAGGGAAGCATTGGATATGTGACTTGAAGTAATTTGGATAAAAAATGGCTTTAAATGCTTAAATAACATAGAACACCTGAGTTAAGGCCATAGTGAAACAGGTCTAAACATAAGCAAAGTTTAAACATAGCACTACAGTTTATTTATCAAATGGCAATCGACCAATAAAAAATATGCTTGGAATCAACAAATAACTAATTTTGATGATGACAATGAAAACATCATAGTTACATCCTCAAATCCATTATAACTAAAGATATTATGAACCATAAACAACATTTATATGAGTTCTACCAAACACTAAAGCAAAACTAAAAAATTTCACAGATATATACTTCAGGAACAAGAATTGTCTAACATACATCTTGTAAGAATTAGAGTAATGACACGTACAAGGTCCTACAATGACAAGAAATACAATTTAATATCCGTTGAATTTACATCTCAAGGGTGTAACATGAATTGCAAATATTACATCAATATAATTGATATGTGCATAACCATAGAAGAATTTAAATACAGTATGAAAAATTGCCAAAGGAATATAAGTATGATCAAAAAGTCACCAAGGAAAATTAAGAAAACATGACATCCAACAAAACGTTAAAAAAATACTAATAACAGCAACTAGGTACCGGTGCAATCCACCAGTGGGTCTCGACAGGATACCCCTTTTGGCGGCCTGGTTTGTCTGGTGTGAACTTGAGACAAGCCCAAGCGAACCCAGACCGAACCCTTCTACACAATGATAGACTTTAAATTTTCTTTTGTTTTTTTTTAAATTTTTTTAATCTAATTTTACTAGGTGCCCTCCTCAACTCTAAAAGTGACTTGTAAAATACATAAAACACCAAAACAAGTCCATTTTACTTCATTCCTTTTGCAAACAATAAATATCATTCCAAGAGGCTGAACATTCATTTTTTCTTGTTGGATCAATAAAGAGAGTTGATTATTTTGTCTCTCAGACTTGCGGATGACTGTGAGGGATGGTGGTGGTCGGAAATATATTGATTATGTTCTCTTATCATTCTTATATCATTATTTGTGTTTGTTAATTGACTACATGGCATGAGAGCCTAAGTTGTACTTTTGTAAATCATATATTATGTGCTTTTACCTAGATTATGCACTACACATATGAGGATGAGATATGACATTTATTTATCTAATGAATTTGTTTCATTTTTATTTCATGTTTATGAGATAATGAGTTATTTATTTTCGTGAGATTGTTTTGGGTCTCGAACCTTACAAAATATATATACATGTTAAATGATAAATTTAAGATTTTTATTTTTATTTTCTATACAAACAATACCCAAAATGTACTCTAACTCCCCCAAAAAATGTGCCATACCAATGTGTATCATACCCACATACCCATGCCCAATTCTAATTTGGCAACTTATGGACTCAAAGTTATTTATTTTATTTACATGAGAGTAATTTATAGATTTAGTTTTTTTAAATATACATCAAACTATGTTTTAGTTTTTATGTACACGATCACAACATAACATTCATATCTTGCTGCCCCTTAAAATGCCTATGTTTTAGTTTTTACATACATGGTCATGACACGACACTCCATGCCTTGCTGCCATTATAGAATGCCTCTTGAGGTAATAATGGAATTAATAATAAGCTCAAAGTCCTTTCTAGAAAAGCAGATAAAAATTAGCAGCATTAATCGTTTGGGGAAAAAATCAGCAAACCAAAAGTTCAGGATTTTTTGAAAAAATCGGGAAAAAATCGGATTTACAAAAAAACACAAAAAATTGAAGAAAAATACTTTTTTTAAAATTTAATGGCATTTCCATAGCATACAGACATTGAGAGCAAATAAAATACAGAGTTCAATCCATGAATAATAGAAAATAGATTTTTGTTGGTCATATTCATATCGCTGATTACATTGCACAAAACATACTACAACTGCATAAATATCAGATGGTGACAATTGTATATGCTACCACATTTTTCATACATGTCTAACAAAGCATTTTATCAAACAGTTCACTGCCTTGCTGCTATGGCTAAAAGCCTAAAACAAGTGCTTTTGAACAAGTTATGGTTGCTTGGAAAAAATCTATCAAAGCATAATAGTAAGCAATAGCCTAGACAAGAGTGAACGGTTTCAAAAAATGTCTCAAAGAAATGTGGTCTCATAGTGATGGAATGCCATGACAGTCCATAGCAATTTGCTTGTCATGGCATTCCATCACCATGAGACCACATGTCTTTGAAGCATTTTTTCAAATAGTTCACTACCTTTTCTATGCTACCACATTTTTCATACATGTCTACCAAAGCATTTTATCAAACAGTTCAACGCCTTCATGCTATGGCTAAAAGCCTAAAACAGGTGCTTTCGAACAAGCTATGGATGCTTGGAAAAAATCTACCAAAGCATAATAGTAAGCAATAACATAGACAAGGCAGTGAATTGTTTGAAAAAATGCCTCAAAGAAATGCAGTCTCACGGTGATGGAATGCCATGGCAATCCATAGCAATTTGCTTGTAATGGCATTCGTCATGGCATTCCATCACCATGAGACTAAAAGCCTAAAACAGGTGCTTTCAAACAAGCTATGGATGCTTGGAAAAAATCTATCAAAGCATAATAGTAAAGCAACAAGCCATGGTCTCATGGTTTTTTTTGCGCGAAAATCAGCTCAATTTTATTCACGTTTTTTTGCAGATTTTATACACGCTTTTTTGGTGATTTTGTAGTTTGAGACGGAAAAAAATCATTGACCAAAAAGTCAACGATTTTTTCAAAAAATCAGGGAAAAAATCATCCAGCCTGAAGATTTTTTAAAAATCGCGATTAATCGGGATTTTTTGCAGATTTATGCTTCTATGGTCATAAAATCATCAATGAGTAAAAACTTCAAGAATAAAGTAAATGGTAGACTTTGAACAAAGTAGCTAGCAATTGAAATTTTAAAAACTATTGGCATCTATTTATTATTTATGCACTATGCATGCAATGTAATCAACGATATGGACATATATGACAAAATATCAAAAACCTATATTCCACAATTCATGGGCTAAACTCTCAATTTTATTGCTCTTTATATCTCTATCATATTGAAATGTCTTTAAATTTAAAAGACTGCAGGTGTTTCTCCCTTCTTTTTGCATTATTTTACTCTTTTAAAATCCGAATTTTTCCCCCCATTTTTTCTCAATTTCAACCCAATTTTTTGAAAAAAACTTATACTTTTGGTTTGCCAATTTTTGCTGCAATGATTATATCATAGAAAATATCACTCTACCAATTAATGCTAAACACTCACTACCCATAAAAGCATTGGCTTAGTTGTACAGTTAAGAATGATCCACTGTAGAGTGATCTGCCATAAAGAACTTAGTTTGTTCACTCATCTGACCTTCAGACTCAGATTTTTCTTCTCAATTATTGCATAGCAGAGACTGCCTCCTAGGGCTAGACTGGCCAAGTCAAACTTTACAAAGCCAAAGCATGTAGTCTGTAAATTGTTAAAGAGTCAGAGACCATTAGACATATCTTCTGGACTCTAGGACAAACAGTAATATTTGACAATTGATCCAATCAAGTTTATTGACTTGCTTTTCCACCCCTAAATCGCAGAGCAGTAGTGTTGGGTGACAACATCCATCTCCAAGGCATTCACAATGATTTATCATAACCCGTTTGTTCTGTATATAGACAGCCACGTGTGATTCTATGCTCAAACCTCTGTAGTCTCCAAAAATATGCTGAACTAGAGATGTTCTAGACGAAGATTGTCTTAGCTGTTAGAGCCAAGGCAGCTGTAGTCCACAATGATGTGGCCAAACTGGACTTTTTCCTATCCTTAGTCCTGCTTCTTTTGTTCTACAAATTGTTTTAACTTTCACATGATTTCATTGGTGTGGTATTCATAGTTTAAGAAAGAGTGCTAGCCAAATTCTTATATTTTCTCCTGGCAGGAAAGAAAGAAAATAAAATGGAAAGTGAAAGCGTTGCTTACCCTATAACCCATGTCATTAGAAACATAAGGGACATACCCTCCGTGGACTTCTCCTTGTAATTTGTGATAATCTGAGGCACCTCTGCAATTCCCCAGCTGAGAACACTGATCAAACCAAGTGAAAAAGAAATCTCATCTTGAGTACTGCACACACAGTCCCTCAAGTATACTTGCGCCCATCTCAGGCACTCTTTGTCAGCAGGACAAACAGGCATTGGGCTCTTCAAAATCCCCATTTCCAATTTGGCAAACATTGATAGTGTATTGCATCCAATACCTAAACCCTAATCAACCTCAAATCCTGTCTGAAAAATAACACCTAGAAGCTTAAGTACCTACTGCAGAAAGCACATTCTACACCATCAAAAACACCTGCCGTTGCTGATACACCATCAAAATCCTAAATCCTGAGAACCTCCTGCACAGTAATATCAGCTGTTAGTTGAGAGAATCCTTCTACAGATTCAGAAAAAGCCTTTAAAAACTAAAATTCCTAAAATCAATTGAAAGTCATTGGGAACTACAAAATCAATTAATAATAACACGACAATCGGACATTTGAAAAAGAGAAACATCATTTATTGAAAGAAAACATAAAAGGACTAAAACTCTTGAGATTTTCAATACCAGTTTTCACATTAACAATGTAAAAGCAACCACTTTCAAGTCCTAAGTGGAGAATTCAATGTCTGTTTATGGAAGTATAATTCTACTAACACAAACATTGATAAGTAATAATTGCTGTTACTGATATACCGTCCAAAACCCTATACCCTTAGCCCCTCCGAGACAATAATACAACCTATTAATTGTGTGAATCTCCAAAAAAAGCCCTAAATATTCATTTTAAAATCGTAGAAAAACTCCATGGGGACATTAATTACACATAAAGCACAAAAAGGGTATGTAATACGTTTATTCGGAGTTTTAATGCCACTCAATTGATGATATGTTATGAAATGCACTTGATAATTATGAATACATACCAGAGAGCCCTGTGTGTGTGTCTGTGTGTCTGTGTCTGTGTGTCTGTGTGTGTGCGTGTGTTTCTGTGTGTGTGCGTGTAAAATTGAATAAAATATCAAATATTGATATGGAGTAAAATACCACACTCTTAGCTGTAGCTTCAACTTTGGCGGAGTACCTCCATTATTACAGCAACTTATATCGATATAAACATGGAACATAGAATGGGAGTCTCTTAATTTCTTGAGATACATTAAATTAAGTGTGGAAGTTTTCAGTTGGGTGGAGACTTTAGTGACATAGATGCCATACAAGGCTAAACAAATGTTCATGGCTAAAGTTCGACCCACCTGTAATGAAATCTTGAAAAACAAAATATAAATGAAGATTTTCTGAATCAAACTGTGTTTGGATTTTTTTTAATCCAGAAACTCTTCACAAACAATTATGGACTGTGGAAACACCATATTTACAAATAATAATAACAAAGAAATAAAAAACTTGTGAGAGAAGAAGTATGCTTTAAAACTCCGAATAAACGTATTACATAAAGAAGCATACAACACGAAATACAATACTTATAGACCATGAGAACAGAGAAACACAGTTCGCTGAAACCCAAACCAAAATATAAAGAAAAACAAAAAATAACAATGATTTCCATGCCGTTTGCCTTACCTTGATGAAGAGTGAAAATTAAGAAATAAAAAGGTAGCAGGATTGTAATGATACCTGATAACCAAGATCCCGTTGATGTTTTTGAATCAACCTTTCGTCAAATCTATATTCCCGAATCGGAGAGGTATCGAAGATGGCCTGTCATAAGCATAGAAGTTAGCTGTCAACTACTGCAAAGAATTTAAACATATTGATCACAACTCCTCGTAAGAGGATCAGCTCTTATAACCACCAGCTCTTATAACCGCATTGCGCGGTTAGAATAACAGATGCATCGCACTGACCCATGCATCACCCTAACTATGCCATCTGTCATGTCAGCCCGTATATATTTGATTTTCAAACGAATATTCTAGGATGTCGATATTTCAAATTTTTAGTTTAAGATGAAGCTTATAATGAGATGTTTTATGAGGATTTAACTTTCAATTTTGAATGAAGTTTAATATTATTTTCAGTAATTATTATATGTCTAAAATATTTTTCATGAACAGTTTATTTAATATTTATTATATTTAGATGATGTTCATAAGGGTGAAGTATCAAACTTTTGAATGGTCACCCATCTTAGTACTAGGGGAGAGGACCCAGTAGTTGAGCACCCTAACTTCGTGCTTCTAATTATCCTACGTGAAAATTTCAAATTACTCCCATTTTTTTACAGCAGCTTACTTGGCAAGTCCCCTGCTTATAAGTAACGTTTCAGGGCCACATCATCAAATATGATGACACATCAGCATGTTTTTTTGTCTAGGTATCCAAAAAGGCCCCAAAAAAAAAGTGAGACCAATACTTGTGCATTCACAGCATGTTTTATTGAGTGTTGATGTGGCATCACACGATTGGTTGCTTTTTAGATCAAAGAAATACATTTTGTTTAATTATGGATATTCATCATCAACACTAACAACTTTAAAGTCACAACTATTGGTCCAATATTGATAAAAATATTAGGCATTATATGAACAAATACTATCATAACCATTGAAACATGCTCAAGTATTGGATCCTCTCCCCTAATCTCATTCAAGTATGTTTAAAAATGGAGTTTCTCTCAACATTAAATCTACTTAGCATGCTACTACATTTACAAAATATCTATCAAATGGTGCGTCTTATGAACTAGTCGTTGTAGAGTTCATCTAGCTTATCCATTGGCAATTAGGAGGTATTTTTATAGTGTGTCAAATTATGATGTTTAATCAAGATTCAACTGCATAATTTTTTAGTTAAATCATTGACCCATATTTCATTAGTAGTGAAACTTTTCAAAATATTGCCCATCTATGTATTACTCCAACTCAAGCACAATTAACCCTGGAGTTTCCCCTAATATCTAGCCTACTTAGCTTGTTATTGCAAAACCTTCAACCAATGGTGTGCCTTATAAACCATTCATTATAGAAACCCTCTAGCTCATCCATTAAAGACTAGGTGGTGTTTTTCATAGTGTGTCAAAATATAATATTTTATTAGGATTCAATTGCATAATTTTTTAGTTCAACTCATTAACTAATATTTCATGAATAGTGGTTCACAAGAACCCATCTGTCATGAGCATGAATGATCCACTTAACACTCATTGCATTTAAGTGTTACTCACAAGAGTGAAGCATTAGGACTTCTCGAGAGGTCATCCATCCTAGTAATACTCTAACTCAAATACACTTAACCAAGGAGTTTTTCCCAAGACCAAATGCAACACTTGTTAAAGGTTTTACAAATAGAATAGCAAACTAAGTAGGCTTGGTCTTAGGGGAAACTCACTGGTTTCATAAGACACGATACTTGTTGAAGGTTTTTAAAATGGGAACTAGCAAACTCAATAGGCTTGGTCTTGGGGGAAACTTCATGGTTAAGCTTGCTTGAGTTAAAGTAGTATTAGGATGGGTGACTTCTTGATAAGTTGTGGTATGTATTAATAATATTTCACCCTTGTGAGCATCACTTACGTGAAATGAGTGTTAGGAGATGTGTTCATACCCATGATAGATAGGTTCATGTGAACTACTACTCATAAAATATGTGTCAATGATTTTGACTCAAAAACCAAATAATTGAATCTTGATAAAACATAATTTGAGACACTACAAAAACACCACCTACTTGTCAGTGGATGAGCTAGAAGGGCTCTATATTGATGGTTCATAAGACAAAACACTTGGTAATTTTTTTACAAATGAAGTGGCAACCTAAGTAGGTCTGATCTTTGAGGGAAAAGAAACTACGGTTAAGCATGCTTGAATTGAACAAGAATCAAGATGGGTTTACTCATAACAAGACTTGATGCTTCATCCTTGCGAGCATCACCTGATCTAATAAATACTAAGTGGACTATTCAAGATCATTTTGTGTGAACCACTACGCATGAAATATGGATAATAAATTTGACTTTAAAACTACACAATTGAATCCTCATAAAATATTATAATTTGACATGTTATAAAAATATTACCTACTTGTTAATGGATGAGCTAAAGGAGTTCTGCAATGAATGGTTCATAATACAACACTTTTTGAAGTTTTTGTGAATGGGTTAGAAAGCTAGATAGGGTTGATCTTGGGGAAAACTCCATGATTAAGTGTACTTGAGTTGGAGGAGTGATTCAATGGGTGATCTTCCATGAAGCCTCCATGTTTCGCCCCTGTGACCACCATCTAGATGTGATAAGTTTATGTGGCACATTTGGGGATTTGCCTCAATTGAATCCTTGGAATGTTTCAATAAGAGTATTGAAATTTCTTGAGATATGTGTGAATTTTGGGTACACAAATGGGTGTGTGTTGGTCCAATTATGGAGATGTTTAATGTGTTTGATTTTCCACTTATGTGTGTGGGTGTTTCCTATGTGTTATCTTTGTTGTCTTGGGTGCTCTATGAATTCACTTTTAGTGAAACCCTTATTTATTGGGTCAAATATAATTTTTTTTATCATAGGGAGATGGATTAGGATTTGGATGCAAAGAGATAAAAGTAGGCATTTTATGAAGGAAAAATTCAAATTTGAATAAGGGTGACATTATGGTGCACAATCATGGGCCAAGGACAAGAGTGTTATGCACTAATGTTTGAAAATGCAAAAAGGTTGGAAGTAAAAAGGGGAAGTTGTTTATATATGAAGGGATATGACTTGGTCAAGGGTAATTGGTGCACCAAGTGATCAATGACATGTTTAGTAAATAAGAGTACCAAGGTAAGCACTAAATAAGAGGAAAAAATTTTAAGCATTCACTTTTTATCTCTATATTTTTTCCCTACTTTAGCATACATATGATTTACAATTAATCACATGTGCTAAAGTAAAAATAAAAAGCATAACAATTACACTTTACCAAAATGACATAGAAGAGTTCAAGTTTTGTTTTTTTGTCTTTGCTTGAGCATCATCTTTAGATTTATAAAACATTGTGAGATAAATCAATGTACATAACAAAATATCCTAAAAAGAAATTCTACACATTTTTAAGGAATCTAATTTCATCTTGTTAGATCAAGAGGGGATTCATCCAGAGATATAACTAAGTTAAGTTGCATTAAATCTAAAAGTAGATGATCATGTTGTATGGGATAGTCATAGAGTTGTTAGTAGGATCCATAATCATGGTTGGTGTAGAATATATGGAGGATCACATTAACCCCATAATGGTCTAGGACTTATAAAAGAGCCATTTTAGCCATTGCAAAGTGTGAAGAAGAAGAGTAGGATATATTCCCCACACAAACACACACATTTAAATTTATTGGATAGAGTAATATATGGTCACTTTAATTAAGTGGATAGGTTTGTGTAAAATAAAATTCAAAATAGAATAATTTATTGTAATTTAGCCATTGGTCTAGTAAGTTGGAGTTTTGAGTGTTTAGGAAAGGTGCTCAAAATGAATAATAGTTATCCATAAGATTATAATCAAGCAAAGGTAAAAAGAAGATAGAGCTTATTATGAGAAGTATGAAGGACACCTTCTATATAGGAAGTAGGTAGAGAATGTGCATTAAAAACTTGATCATTCATATGTCTATTGTGATACTCCTAATTAGTATCATAACTACCATAGGTGAGAGGTATGAAATGTACTTTCTTGGATTTTTCTACCAAATCAAAATTTTATTTTGGATAATATGTGAGGGGTATTTCAATATAGTTCTATAAGTTCACGTTCTCAACTTTTTCATGTTGTAAAAATACATGATAAGTTTTTTCATATTGTAAAGATGTGGTTTATGTAGAGTCAACTATGACATACCCTTTGTAGTGTCAGAAAATGTACTCCCTTACATTTTCACACTATGTTTGGATCCCTTAATTAATTGGAATTAATTAAGCCTCTAATTAGTCCAATTATGCATTTTAATCCTAATTAATCCCATTTTCTGAAAGGGAAACTTGTATTAAACAATTGCAAGCATTAATTAAATTGCCTTGAAATTGGTGTCTTAGGTTTGGGGCCTAAGAACCATTCGCCCAAGGGAAAATGGGTCCGCCTTAAGTTTAGGACCCCAACTTTTAATATGTTTTTGGTGGCATTTTTATTATTCAAATTCAATTTGCAATTATCAGCCTTTGATGTTTAATTTTCAAGAAATTAGAAAATTATCTATAAATACAAGGTCTTTTTATCAATTCAAATCCTAGAAAGATTGTCCAAATTTCACAAGAGAAAAGATTATTTTCTAAGGTGTTCAAGAGCAGATTTCTCAGTCATTTTTTGTAGCATTCAAGATCTCAAGCATCATGTCAAAGTTATCTTCATTCAAGCATGTTTTTGGAGCTAACATTGTGATGTAGGTTTCAAGTCAAGATTCAAGCATCAAGATCAACATCCAATCAAGCCATTTCATGAAAGATCAAGACCTTGGAGAGATGTGAACATTACATTTTAATCCTTCACGGACTCCATTTAAGGGTTTGGTGAGTTGCAACATAGCATTGTTCATTCATCATTCCTTCCATTCATGTTTCATTTCATTTCAAGGTTTAATTACCAAAATAGGGTTTGACGAAGGCAAACCCCTATTCTATTCAAGTCAAGATTCAAGCATCAAGATCAACATCCAATCAAGCCATTTCATGAAAGATCAAGACCTTGGAGAGATGTGAACATTATATTGTAATCCTTCAAGGACTCCATTTAAGGGTTTGGTGAGTTGCAACATAGCATTGTTCATTCATCATTCCTTCCATTCATGTTTCATTTCATTTCAAGGTTTAATTACCAAAATAGGGTTTGACGAAGGAAAACCCCTATTCACTAAAATTAAACAATTTTCCCCTCTCTCTTTGTGTTGCAAATTTGCAAGTGAAGAAGGATTGATTGATAAAAACTACAATTTTACAAAGTTGTCAAATTTTTCAAGCCACGAAAACTCACTTGTAGAATTTATTTCTGACTTTTTGACTGTGAAATCTGGAGGAATCAGGAGTGTAGATCCAAGAGTAGAGGATTGTGAAAGAAGATTTTGGATCCCTATAGCAAGACACATTCACCATAGGGTGAATCTATCCTAGGAGGACACTCAGTAGGAGCTTTTGGTGAAAGTTGCATAAATTCATACTCATCTCAGATCTGTCTAAAGTTTGTGGATTCTATTAGATTAATGTTTTAAATTGATGATTCATGTTTCATATTGCTTAATTGCATTCATTTGATATTTTTCATTCATCTCCCAAAAGTGCATTTTAGGCTGATTTACCCCATCCTCAGTCATAAGGAAAACAACAAGATCTCCATCAAGATTGACTCACCTAAGGGTTGAAAGTCAATCTTACTCTAGGGGATCTCTTTTTCTTAATGAAAGTATGGAAATAGGTACATTACTCCCATTCAAAGCTGTAATGTCCCCTTTTTTCCAAGATCTATATCTTGCAGTGGTTAGCCTACTATTTGGTTCTCGTAGGCTAATGAGACGTTTAGGGAACCCTTTAGAGGGTATTCAAGAGTTTTCAGCAGGCTTGTGTTTTTGTCTTTACATATTTAGCTCAATTTTTTAGTTGGTTGGTTGGCCTTATGAGGCAATTTAGGACTTGTTCCTTGCTACTTAGTATTTTGAGTAACATCAGGGTCAATAAGAACACCCTTGTGGTTCCTTGCTAAAAAGAAACGGAAAATATTTTCTACAAAAGTCTAAGTCTAAGTCAAATTCAAGGGAATACAGTCAAAGTCAAAGCGAATGGAAGAAAGTCAGAGTCAACAAAAGTCAAAGTCAAAGTCAAAGGGATTCAAAATCAAAGTCAAGGGATAAGGATAAGGATTGCAAAATATCTTATCCACAAAGGATAAGATTGACAACTCATAAAGCAAAAAGGTGAATCTTATCTACAGAGGATAAGGATGACAACTCAAGAAAAATATCTAAAGTCAACATGACTTTTTGATTTAGGCTCTCAAAATCTATAAATAAGATGCCTATGCTTTGTTACAAATATCCAAGTTTATTATATAGAAACAAAAAGCTGAGTAACAAGGGTTTGCAAGTATGGAGTTCCAAGCTGATCTGAGGATGAAAACCCTTGATTAAGACAGAGTCTACAGGTGTGGAAGATCACCCAAGGTCTCTTGTTTGAATGGTTTCACACAGAGATCATCATATGAGCATTCACAAATTTATTTTGAAGTTTCATTTAGCATTTTCAGTTTATATCAACAGATTAGAAAAAGACATAGGTCACTTCAAGCAGTTGCACAATCCCTACCTGGTAGGTTCAGGGTATGAATCATATTTAACCTCTGAATCATTAATTAAATTTGGTTATTTATCTCTTGCATCTATTTAGAACTGTCATTTTGCAAAAATTCTTTATTATTTGTATTGTTGGGGAAATTCAAATAACCCAGATTAGGGTGGGTTATTACAAAAGCCTACCTTCACCTATTCCCTTCATTTCACCCTTCTTGACAATATCTTGTATTTTTTATGTAATTTTTGGCATTGATAAGATGAATGACATGGAATCCCATGAAAATCATAAGAACAAAATGGTGTATGACAATATTTATGAGATTTCATATATTTAAGAGATGGTAGGGTGATCATCCTAGACTACATAATAGATGTAATATATAGCTAGGAGAATCATTTAATGAGGTGAAGGTCATTCAATTTTATAGTGTTATGAAAAAGGAGATTGACTATGTGGAGAAATCTCTTCATGAGGAATAATAGGTAAAAAAGAGGGTTCTTTCGGTTGAGGAGATGAAGCATTAAGAGCTTTTGTTCAACCATAATAGTAACCAAAGTTAAGTTAGAAAAAGGAATGGCACGTGTAGAGTGAGACTTTCTCTTAGGAAATTGGCACAATACATTTTGTAAAGATATTGTATGTAGTAGAAAAGAAAATGGAAAACAAAGACACAAATGCAATGAAATGAATCATATCTTTCTCTCCATCATGCCTTTGTTTAAGAAAGAAGAGAATAATTATGCACTCAATGAGCTTGAGAAGTCGTCAATGGACTCTGATGATCATATTTATGTGCTTGTTGTGTTGATGTGTTGAAGGTGTTACACCCCATTGTTCTATTACTTATTTACTTTTACCCAGTTGAGTGAAAATGCTTTAAATGTATGTGTTTATGCTTTATTAATCTCGGAAATACAATAAATGAATTTTTTATTCAAATTAATGTTATATAATGATCTTGTCTATGAAATATATGATGCAAATGGTTGTAGTTGATTCATCTAACTACATTTGCAATGTGCTAAGCTGGATGCAAGGACATATTCAATCCTCTAGAAGAGAGGAGAAGTATCACTCAGGAGAACTTTGTATGGTAACCCTTAATGAGTCTTACTAAGCTTTCACACACTCACCTCTAGTTTAGTGATGTCGAGTCAGTAGTCTGGAAATGGTAAGTTGACCATAGTCTTGCTTGAGTATGGTTTAAATGACGTTATGATCTTGTTTGTTAATATTTTGAATTCGGGATATGTGTTTGAATCTCTTATCTCGTGTGAGTTTTCCTTATGTGTTTATATTTAAATTAATGAAATATATACATAAAATGTATATATATATATGTATATATGCATGTATCTATGATAAACTCATACACATGAATAAATACGTGCATGAGTATATGTAGATAAATGTATCTATGCATGCTCATGAATGGATTACCCATATGCATGGGAATATTGATAAGGAAAATGGGACATACATATATATACACTTCATGTATATATGTCAATCGATAGGAATTGTGAATATATGTATTTTATTATCAAAACGTGATATATATATATATAATATATATATTCAACATATAGGAGAAGAGTTAGAGGAAGAGAGAATATATGATATATATATATATATATATATATAGAAAGAGAAGAGAGAGATGAGCATATATATATATATATATATATATATATACATATATATATATATATATATATATATTAACATACATGTATGTATTGACAATAAGTAAACATCCATAGGAGTATATTGATATATATATATATACACATCTATATACATACGTATATATAAATATATGTAAATATATATGTATATGTTAGTATACGGAATATGAGAATATGTATATGTGTATCCAAATATTGATTAATACAAATGTATGAGTGGAGATATATATATACATATACACATATATACATGTTATGTGCGTGTGTGTATATATATATGTTAATGAATTCATATAAGCACTGTAATGTTAATGCACGCATATTATAGTAAACACAACATATACAAAGTATGAAACACATCTTACATACTAAGTATTAAGCGTTGAAATAAAAGAAAATGTGATTCATATGATAATGGCGCATAAGTTAAAGAAGGCATGAAATGTAATAAGTGCTAGGAATTAAACCAAAGGCGGTGCTATTTTGAAGGGTGCGTGGAAACCAAAAGAAAACTTCATTATGAATAAAACATTGGAGAGTTAGACAAACATAGAGAAGGAAAGAGTGAATAAACAATGCATAGAGAACTTTGAACTGGTCTTTGAAACAACAACCAAGAAAATAGGGTGCTTGAGGAAATATGTGGCGCCAAAGTATGAATTATTCACCTCTTTTAGAAGTCAAATTTACATTGTACTTTTTGTGTATGAGGCAACTAGATTTAGAGAATTAGTCAACTGGCTGGGAATAGTCGACCTGTAGAAATATTATCCTTGCATTTTTTATCAAAACACTCTGTTGTCATAAGAATTGCAGTGACTGGCTGAGTATGAGCAAATAGTCATCATTATAGTTCTACCACCTTGAATCTTCATAGTTGAGTCAAAAAATTTAGTGTGAGAAGTGGCAAAATAGAGAGCTTGTTTGTAGCCTTAGAGTGCTCGTGTTTTTGTATAAATAGGGGAGCATTCTTCTTCTTTGGGGACACATTCTTGCATTCTTATTTTTTGTATTTTCTAAGAGTTACTCTACTACAATACTGAGTTGAGAGTTTTGAGGTTTTTAGAGTGAGTTTAGTGAGGTTGGAGTGAGATTTCTTTGTGTGAATTGGTCAAGGGAAGAAATTGCAATCTGTTTGGTGGAGGCTGAGTTAGGAAACCTATTATATCAATTGGAGCTATCTAATTACAGGCATGCTAGTTCTCTACTTTATTTTCTATTTTAAGTTGGAAAGATTTCTTGATTTTATGGGTGTTGTTTGAATTGATTGGAAAAAATAGTATAGATGTTTATTATGTTTATTTACTTCATGAAAAGTATGAAAGAAGCTAAGATGTTTGTTAAACCCATATATGGGGATTATATTAGCATATTATGTGCATAGGAAAGAATTTTTTTTGTGTGTTTACTATAAACTATGTTAAGTCAAGCTTATATAGTTATAGTTTGGTTTATAAGGAAGTTTGTGAAAGTTTGATTTATGATTTAGTTTGATTTACCATAGTATAATGATTTAGTAAGAGGTTATAGGTTATTCCTAGGGTTAGGAAAATCCAGTTAAGGGGATAGCCTATGCATAGAATATGTGTGATTATTACAAATCGAGCTAGGAAGGTGTGTGAATAGAATGAATCTCACTCGAAGTAACTGAGTGTTGAATTCTTTGGACAAAGTAGTGTAAGTTGCCACTATTTACACTATCAATTCACTATGTTCCAATTATGCATTCTAGTCTGGGATTGTCATACACGTAGGTTGTATCAACTATATGGTAAAGCTATAGTTTGTAGGACACAACACCAAGCTTGGGAAAGGCTATTATTATGGGGTTACTAAACCAATCTCTTTGTCAAAGGGTAGGCCATCTTACCTGTTAGGTAGATGTGTGAGGGACCACAATAAGTCTGTGGTTGGTGGAAAAGCACTTGAGTGATGCTTCTCCTCATCAATTGGTGGCCAAGATTTGAAGGGGGATTACCTAGACCATATGTATTTCTAATGCTAGAAGCTTAGAAGAGCTATGTATGTACTTATGTACCCATTTATATGGAATATTGTAAACATGAATGTTAAACTTGAGTTTATTCAATATGAAATCAATACTTTGGAAATGTTTTTGAAGTTACAATGAAATTTAATGGAAGTTTGGAATAGTGTTTATTTCAAATGTGCATGTTATCTATATTATAGAAAAGAAAAAATTTATTACTATGTGATGGCATCATGGTTTATTCACTTGTGAGTAAAAACTTAGGAAAAAAATTTAGTAAAACATTAGGCATGTTACAGAAGGTGGAATCTATATGTTTCCCTTGAACCTATAGCATAACCTTGTAATGGAGAGTGTTTTTTTTTTCATTTTGGATTGGAGAGGATTGGATTTATTGATTTTTTGGATGGGAGATAGACAACTAAGATTGGATTTGAAGATCAATGGTGGAGGATTCATGATAGGTTAAGGTTGATGAGGGAATGCCAAGTGGTATCACTAGATTAATGAATTTATGAGAGGAGAAGATTGAGTAATTATTAAGGGATAGAATTTATTTGACTGAATCCAATTGTGGAGGATGAGTCCTCTCCCACATATGTGAGAGGATGTATGGGAAAGGGGGAATAAGGACAAGTGTTCTCTCACACATGTGTGAAGACACCTTGGTAAGAGAAAAGGTAGCATATTCCTCATCTCACATGTGTGAGGGATCACATGGGAAAGGGAGGTATAAATATGACTTCTCACACATGTGTGAGAGGCATATAGGCTAAATTAAGGGTGGGAATTTTCTTGATAAAATTAATGGTTAATATTTCATTGTAGTTTTTAAGATAAGTGGGACTAGGGTTATGATTAATTAAATTAATCACACTTAGATATTGTGCTTGAGGGATTAATTTAGTTAATTAATTTATTTTAATTAACTAATGGGATTTGTGGTGCAAAAGAAAAATTAAAGAAATTATTTACATTTATTTAATTCATGTGGTATAGGACTATAAGGTTGAATTTAATTAAATAAATATAAATTTATTTAATTAAAAATAAATAATAGGCTAATAGATGAATTAATTTAAAAAATGATTCATTTAATTAATTCTTGGGATAAGGTTAAGTTTGGCATGGTTGGTTGTGGAAAATTCTAGGTGTCTACATTTACACCTCTTTGATACGATGTTGTGATGAGACAAAGTAATGTTTCTTTAAAGAAGCATAAAATATATTGGATAGAAAGGGATGAGATTAGTGGCATGATGCCCCAATCATTGGAAGGATGCCCGAGTGATGAGGAGGAGGTAGGTTAGTATGGTCCCTTAGGAGGAAAAGTGGATTTTAAGGACACATGTGTTCTGTTGAAATGGATAGAAGGATTAGAGGATAGAAGATAGAAGGATATGCAAGGATAGAAAAAGGATGGCTAGATCAGGATGAAAATGATGGAGGTATGGGAAGATATATTAGAATAGCCATTTTGTTTTGGTGAGAGAAAACTTTATTTGATATTGTACTTGACATTATGCACCAAGGTTTAACAAAACATTGTAATGATGTGTTAAGTGAATAGAGGATTAACCCACAAGAAAATGTCGCATGTAATCATATGCCTTATGACACCATGATTCCATTGTGGAGGTGGATGCAAGGAAAACAATAAGTGAAAAATGATAACACACAAGAAAACAAGCATGCATGCACAAACAAGACAAATAAAAATGAAAGTATTACCTTTAATCAAGCTAAAAACTTGACTGATTAATGATGAGGAGGATAGCATTTTTAATGATGAGAACAAAGCAAGGATTGAGAATGATCTTTCTCATCGATAATATTGTTAATGATAAGAAAAATGCGAGGATGGGGAATGATATATCCCAAGGATGATAATGAATGGGTTTATGGGAGTGATTGTTAGAAATCTGAAATAGATTGAATAACTCAAGGAACTTTTTAAGAGAAAATCAAAGTTACATAAACTAGAAAAATATAAGAATATAAACCAGGACTCTGAGATATTATGCAATGTCAATATGATAGAATTGCATTAAGAGCTTCCAAGCTCAATGAATCAATACAAAATATCAATGAATCAATGCAGATACAATCTAGGAAGTGAGTTTATATAGAACCAAGGAGAGGATGTAGGTGGCAAATCCAACCAATGGGAATCAACCACAAAAATTGGAGGATGCCATCAAAAGTGGAAAGTGTTACACCCTTTAAGGAAGGGGACACCACATCACTTATCTCCTAGTAAAATACTCACTTTATTATCCTAAGCAAGCTTAATAAATGTGTAGGAAAATCCTAGGACTAAGGGAAAATAAATTAACCCACTAGGAAAATAAAAACCTACACCAACACCCCCACTAAGCACGGCTTAGAAG
>VDFB02026243.1:0-21792 GCA_007258455.2 Sequoia sempervirens
CCGCCCGTAAAATTACGTGCTTGGTAGAATCTCTGCCACGACCACCAGGAATGTCAGATCGACAAGCTGAATGATGCATCGCGGAGCTGGGCAAGAATACTACTGATGTCGTGAAGACTCTATCTGCAAATATTGGCATCTGGAGGGTCCTTTAAGCCAGCGCCCCTGGCTTGTACTTGCACTGGGCATAAACGGAGAAGCTCAAAAACATGAAAACTCCATTTTAAGCTGATCTTTGGACGACCGCCGCCTGAACTCTGAGAGTCGGATGACTGCGCTTGATATCTCGTCGGATAAGCAGACTAGCTGTGAACGAATTGACTGTCTTCGGCATCGAAAATGTCGAGATTTTACCCCTGCCTTGAAATGGGCGCCCTCAGGCTAGAGGCGCGCTTTTGCCTAAAAAGAGCAAAATTCTTATCTCCTAAAATTTAGGGATTTTACCTTCTGTCGTGAATAACTGGAGCTGTGAGTCTCGGAACGCCTCGCTGGATAGCTCGACGGATAGCCAGGTTGATTCTGAAGAGATTGACTGGATGCTTGAGCACTTCAGACAAGATCTTGACCTCCAAAAAACTGGGCGCCCCTGAGCTATACTTGCACTTTGAGGCTTTTCCTCTGAAAAATCTCCCTGATTTGATCTTTAAAAACTCTGTTCTCGATCATTGAAATGACCGTCTGCAATATGAAATGTCGTCGTAAGATGCTCCTCCATCGTGAAAATCTTCATTTTGAGTCTCTGCTTCAGGTTTGACCAATATAACTGACTTTGACTGACAAATTATTGACAAAAACTCCATACTTGACATTGCCCAAAACGGTATTTTACAACATTTTAGCAAGGTTTAGACTTTAAAATGCAAAATGCCTTAATGAAGCAAAAAATTTGGTTTGGGTACAACATTAGGCTCCGACTGGTGACCATGTCGGATACCTACGGCATAGGAGAACCTAAGAATCTCAGTGTTAAGTAGACCAGTGACTTATAATTGGGCATTGGAGTCAGGATTTTCCCTAATTCACCTAAAACATTGGAGTTTCCTAAAAACCTAACCTAGAAATCACCTAAAACAAGACTACTTAAATCACCTAAAACACGACAAAACGTCACGAAACGGGGAAATACAATACGACATTACGATAAAGCATTAAAAATACTTACAAAATATTTACAATGTCACTCCTCCCCCGGAGGGTTGAAGTGCTTAAGATATTGCCCGCTATAAGGAAGCGGGAAGAGCCTTCCATCTTGGTGTGAAAGAATATAAGTATTCTCTCCAGCTGCTTCGTGAATCTGGAAGGGCCCTAACCATAAGGAATCAAATTTTCCATGCATTCCTTTTGGCTCATGCCTCTTGTCCCACAAGAGAACTTGATCTCCGACTTGAAAGTCTCTGTAACGAGCTTTCTTATCAAAAAATTTCTTCACTCTTTCTTGATGCTGAGTGATTTTATCAACAACCTCCGTCCTTTCTTCTTGAAGTTTCATCAGGAGCAAAATCCTCTTCTGAATAGGATCACTGAATTCTTCATCTTCCACTGCAGATGCCAACTGTAAAGCAGACAACTCCAATGTAATGGGCAGAATAGCTTATGTGCCATACAAAAGTATAAAAGGCGAGGTGCCAATAGCTCTTTTAGGAGTTATACGATCAGCCCAAAGAGCGTCGTACAACTTGGTATGCCAAGCTCGCTGATTTGACTCAACCAACTTGCGTATAATCGTGACAATGTTCTTATTGGATGATTCGGCTTGTCCATTACCCTGAGGGTAATAATCTGATGAATGAGACAACATGATACCGTGATCAAAACAAAAACTTAAAATCTTGGCGCATTTAGCATATGTAGGAGGAATAACTCCAACACCTTCTTTTTTCAACTCCTATCCACTTCACCTTAGGCGCTTTTCACACTTGCAAGAGGACTTAGCTTCCAACGCCTAGTAATATTTACTCTTTATTCATATCACCTTGCATTTTCAACGCCTTAGCAATGTTTATCTCCCCTTGGGCACATTTCACACTTGAAGAGGATATTTATTTCCACACCATTGACCCATCTTTGACTTCTTTCCTTGTTTTGTCTTTACATGCCTTCGTATGGGCCCATTTTAGCATAGGAGGAGGATAAAGCTTCTAACGCCCTTGACCTTCCTTTGAATTTCTTCTAAACTTGGCGCATTTGAGCATATGAGGAGGATGGGCGCATTTCACCCATGGAGGTGGATGAAGCATCTTTGACAACACATTTGACTCTTTGACTTGTTTTGAAACATGGGCGCATTTAGCATGGTGAGAAGGATTTAAAAATTTTTCTTCTTCCTAGCTTGCATGGGCGCATATTACATGGGGTGGAGGATTTCACATTGACACCCTTGACTTGTCTTTGACTTCTCCTTGAGCTTCTTAACATGGGCATATTCCACACTTGCTAGAGGATGGGCACATTTCACCCATGGAGGTGGACGAAACTTATGCCTTAGGAATTTTCTTGACATGCTTGACTTGAGAGGAGGGCGCATTTGAGGGTGGCAGGAGGATAAAGCTTTCATACTTAGAAAAAGTTTTCATCATTTGCTTGTGAGGAGGGCTCATTTCAAGGTGGCAGGAGGAACTCCAACATTTAACATTTTCTTGACTTCCAGCTGAAGATGGGCGCATTTCCTAGGTCCTACAGGATGAAACTCAAACTTAGAAATATTTTCATCTCATGCCTATGAGGAGGGCGCATTTTGGGGTAGCTGCAGGACGAGACTCGTGCCTTAGGATTTTCTTTTTTTCTTCTGCCAGCTTCTCTGTGTCGTGCTATTTATAGTAAGTCCTCTGATTTCCATTCTTCTGAAGCTCAGATCAATTTGAAATTTTGAGTGTAGGATCTTCATGACCATGTCAGCTTGTTCGTACTGCCATCTTAAGCTGACTTGCTATTTTTAGCCCACTTCTGAAGATGATTCACTATTTATAGTAACTGCCTGTTTCTAAGACCTCCACAACTCCGTTAGACTTGAAATTCGAATGACGTGCTCCTCATCGGGTGACCTTCCCGTTGACACTAGCGCCTGGGACTGGTTTACTATTTTTAGCTAGTTTTTGGAATGCCTTAATATAAATAGTAAGTGCTCCGATTGCCTTCAAATTTTACCGGTGGATAGCCTAAAAGATACTAATCGCAGTGGGATACACTAGTTTTCGAAAATTCTGAAATTTTACCCCTCATTTTGGGTCCCGAAGCTGGGAACCCTAATTTGACTTGCATTTATATCAAACGACCTCCATTTGACCTTGTTTCTATTGCACTTCACCCTGTTTGCGGTTCTGATGCGTTGGGCAGCTGTCGGAATGCACCTGCTAAAAATAGTAAGTCACTGAATACTGATCATCTTGCTTTGCATGTCACCCCATTGCGAAGCTCTCTAAAAACCCAGAAGGAATCATTAGACAGGAAAAGAAAACCCTGACATGCAAACCGTAAAAATAGCCTCCGAAGGCTTAACTCTGAAAGTTGTTATCTCACTTTACATGTTATATCGTTGCGAAGGTCTCAAAAAACCCACAAAGAATCATCAGACATGCAAAGAAAAACTCTTCATATAAACCTTAACATCTACACCAGAAGCTGAACTGCTAAAAATAGCCAGTTATTCGTTTCAGCTCAAATTTTGCCAGTGAGCAGCTTGATGTGTTTTGGATGTAGTGTGACTGTCGAAATTTCAAGAATGCTGAAGGAAAACCTTGAATTGCACACTTACTAAAAATAGTAAGTAGCTGGAATCCGATAAAACTTCAGTGGAAACTTGCTGGAAGCATACTGACAACAATGTCAGTCTCAAATTTCAATTTATTCACTTCACTTGACCTTATATTGACTAGAGAAATATAAACCCTAATTCTTAGACTTGGCCAAAATTTCATGTTTAAGCTCACAGGCGGGCACATCCCCAGAATGGCAGACGACAAAAGAGAGAGAGAGAGAGAGACAAAAACGAAAGCCAAAAGACCAGGATGGAGTAAAAATTAGGGGGTCCCCATCTGAATGGGGCGATGTGTGAAAAAGGTCACAACAAGTCTCCTAGGAGTAACTTTGTCAGAAAGTTGGATTTGAGGCTTCAAAAGCTTGGGCACCCAACTTCACCAGAGTTAGCCATTTTTGGTGTTTTCTTCTCTGCTTTCAACTTTGGCTCTATTAGACCTTCTGTTCTGGCTGCTGCATTAGCTGACTGTGTTATCACGGAATCTAGCAGCGCTCGTTCCACGGATAACCCCCCTACGAAACTTGTTCGTTTCCTAGGATTTGTGAAGTTCAAGTACGCATAACGGAGTGATTTTCGAGCCACCTCGAAATGCGTTCCCAAATCTCGAATAGTCAATTCGAGCATTCCCCCTTGTTCGCCTCGCAAAGACCTTCGAAACGAGATCTTTCGCGACGTTTCACTATTCGTACTTTGCAAATTGCGAAAGATGCAGTAGCACTGAAAAAGTGCGCTCCTGCAGGGAAATTCCAAAAATTTGACTAAGTCTGGAAATGTAAGGGCGCTAAAATTTAGCGCCCCTACATGCAGTGAATTTCCAAAAAATGTAAGGGCGCTAAATTTTAGCGCCATTACATTTTCTTTCGACACTTAAACTTTTTTTATGCCTCTGGCACGTTTCTTCACGTTTTCGCGTTTTTCGTCAATCGTGCCACTTTTCGTGCCTAAATTTATTGCACGACTTGAGTTAGGTTTTTAATTTTCATTTGCAATTAAGTGAATGAGTTCGCCATTTTATTGTTTGCTTTTCATTTTATCCTCTTGTCTCTCTTGCTGGGCGAATTACACTTAAACTGCAAATTCGCGTTTTGAGGATTTTCGCCATTCACCTCTTCGGCAAGATTCGCGTTTTGCCCTGGTAAGGTTTTCCATTTAGCTTCGTCTTTTCATTTGTATATGTTCATTATTAGCATACGTGTTTTTGTTCCTTACATTCACGTCTTTCATTTCATTCGTTTTTGTTCTTTCCATTCGCGTCCTCCTCCATTCGTGTTTTTCTTCTCTTTACGCAATGGGATCCTCCTTCATTGTTTTGGATACGTCTTTCTCTTCCTTCGCGTTTTCATCTTCGCGTTTGCCTTTCATTGTTTGCTTTCATTACAAGAATAATGACAAGTCTTTGCTAACCCTACGCATTCTTCTTTTTGTTTTCCCTTTTCTCTCTACGCGTTTCTTTCTTCCCTCAAAGATGACGCCATTTCTGTGTTCCATGTTTTGTCCATTTCTCCTCACAAACTCGTATCTCTCCAACGTTATTCTCAGCGCGTTTTTCATGCCGTTCTTTTCATATGCTTTGAAGCAAACTTTGCAATCTCACAAAAGAAAAGATTTCTTGTGAAACCCTTGAACGCATATACATGGAATGGAGACAACTTCAAAAGTTTTCATTGTTACAAACATTGCATTTGCAAAGCTCAAAGCGCCTTCGCCATTCCTCCCTGCATTTACATCTTCAAAATTGCCAGAATTACAAAAGCGCTAAATTTCCGCGCCATGACATTTTGAAGATACCACAAAAATTGCCTAACACTGGAAAGTGTAAGGGCGCTAAAATTTAGCGCCCTTACACCAAAAGCAATTTTTCTCAAGATGTAGGGCGCTGAATTTTAGCGCCCTTACACTTTTTTTAGGCTTTTCCTAGACCTTTCCAAATGAACCTCATTTTTGACCAGTGCATTCCTGAGCTTCGTTTTTCCGCATTCATGCATCGTTTTGCATGCCTCGCCATCCGCCCCATGCTTTTCCACCCTCGTGCTCATTTCACGCTTTCCCATGTTCCCTAACAATTGGTGTTTGTTCTGGCTAGACGGATTGCAGTCTATTCTCAGAGATCGTCAAGTCAAGAGTGCTCAGTGTTCCAGTTTCTTTTGATGACTGCTACGAAGCCTCCTTCTTCGAAAGCAAAAAGCAAGATGAAGTACAAATATCAAGGCGTCTATCCGCCAACTATGGTGCTTTCGAAAGTTGAAGAAATAAAGGATACAGAAGTTGGCCATCAAGACTTGGTTGACTTCACAAAGTTGATGAGACGAAGCCTCTCCCTGATTCAATGAGGGCAATCGTACACAGTAATCTCCACTTGGTGGCGATGTTCCCCACAGCTGCGCACAATACTGAGTTTGTTCTTCAAGTTGCGTCTCACTACATCCGAGAAAGCAGAAGTGTGATCGACTCTTCCGGGCACGAGATTCTAAGACTCGACCCCGATTTCTTTGACATTGTCTTCAAGGTTCCCTCATATGGACAAATATATTGACATTTCTATATCAAAAGCACAGGAGATCTTTGATGCTGATCCCAATAAAGCCAAACAGTTGATAAATACTCAATGGCTCAAAAAGCCTAGATCGTCTATTTCTAGATGGCCGAAAGGACTCCTGAGAAGTGACTTCAAAGATGACGTCAAGGATATGATCACGTTTCTGAGCAGAGTGAAAGGTTTGCCGGAATCATCCACCTTTCACGATTGGATGTATGAGTACATCAGGATCATAAGGAGGCAGAAGGTGCATATTGACTGGGGTAAACAAATCAGTGATGAGATGCACGAGCAGTTGATTAATGCTCCTTCTACATTGAAGTTCCATGACTTCTTACGGTATGCATGGCAGTGATGAGACAATTCCCGAGTCTCTATCTACAAGGTGAATGATGGTGCACGTAATACGGATATTTCTCTATCGATTAGAGCTAAAGAGCTTTCATCATTTCGGTGGTCCTTTGATGCTCTTTCGCCCGCCTCTTCAACTTTGATCGGCTTTGGAAAGAAGAAGAATTAATGCGATGAAGGCTTATAAGATTAAGTAAGTAAAGTTGGATGTATTTTTTCTCCAATTCCCAACGTTTACTTACTTACTTGAGAGTAGGTTGTTACGGTTGTCCCTACATGCTACCCGTTATCAACCCGGATAAGTGGGTTCTCATGGAAGCATGCAGTGGTGATGTCGGTCACGAGAAAGATCGAAGAAGCAACCACAAAGTACGTGGATTCAGAACCTTGACCATCGGCGGATATACTATCAAAGCTGCACAAAAGCTAGAATACGTCTATCTTTGAGATCACGGATCATGACCATCAAAACCCTCACAATTATAGGTTTGATTTTGACCTCACGAGGATGTCGGAAAGAAGTTGCAAAAGGTCACCAGCACTACAGTCACGAGATGTCGAGAAAAGAAGTTGCAAAATGGACTATTCGCAGTTAGCCGGTTGTCGTGAGAGATCTTGGTATGTTGACTTACGAGGATTTTGAGGATCCAGTGTCATGAGCGGCTGTATACATGATGAGCAAGGCATAAACTAAAGAAGGCCGTTGCATATCTGATGGTCTAGAAAAGAGGTCACCATCATGAGAGAAAGGCTGAGACCAATCTTAGCCAACACAGAAGAATGGTTACACAAACATGGTCATACAATGAAAAGTTTCAGGACAGACTCAGAAGGAGAAGAGTCCGAGGCAGAAGCACGCCAACAGCAAGAACTCCGCGACAAAACAAATCAGCGGCCGTTCCCACTTCTTAGCGAAGAGGTCAAGGATTAAGTTCAGCATTTGGTAAGAGAAAGATGCCGAGTGTCCAAGAGGCGAAATAGCGAATCTCATCCATCTGGCTCTAAGGGTAAAGAAGCCATTCGGAGGAGGTAGATTCCGATGAAGAAAGATACTTCAGCGACCAATAAAACGAAGATGAAGGTGTGAAGCGGGCTAGATCTTGAGAAGAGGTTTTCTGGCGGGCAGAGTCGATGAAGATTACGAAGAAGGATCACGAGAAGGTGACCGAAGGTGAGAGCGGTCGGACAAGAGGGTGATCAGCAGGAAAGTAGGTGAGATTTCCTAAAATCGCTCACCTAACTCTCCCTGATTTTCTCAATCTCTTTCCTTCTTTTGCTCATCCCTCTTTCTATATAATGTGAGGGATTTTCATTGTAATTTATCTTTTAGCCTTTTGCAACGAAGTGCTGCCCTTTTGTAAGCAAACTTGAAACTTTGCGTTCATACTTTGTGAATGAGATTCAATCAATAAAGAAAAGGATTGCAAGCCAAACTTTGCGTTGGATTCGATACTTTTGTAAGTTGATTTGATTTGGTAGTGATTAGTTCGAGGAATCTGAAAGACTCTAAGTGGTTGATGTAAACTTTGCGTTACATCTATTATTTAGATTGCATTGTTATTTTGTTTATCATTGGTTGAGTGATCTATAAGACTTTGCGCTTATAATCATTTATACTCTTGCATGTTCTTGTTGGATAATCTATAAGACTTTGTGCTTATAATTATTCATACTCTTGGATACTTTGTCGAAGGATCTACAAGACTTTGTGCTTGTAATCGTTCGTGCTATTGACACTCTTGTTGGATGATCTACAAGACTTTGTGCTTGTAATCGTTCATGCTTGTTTGAAGAATTGTTGCGTCTAAGAAGACTTTGTGCTTCTAACGGCAAACGGTACGTTTATGCAGATCCAACATTGATAAAGCCTCGAACGACTTTGTGCCTTCGTGAGCTTTCCCTTTTTAATTTATTTGTTTGTTGTTAATTACTTGGTATCTCTACGCCGCTTTGACGAGATAGAGATATTGGTAATTACTGCTAGTTGTTCGTTTCAAGTTATCAAGAATTCGGAACTTCCAACACGTGAAGCATTGTAAACATCTTCTCTGAAAAAAGAGAGAAGGATGAATGTAACACACCCCCCCCACTCCGTGAATTTCGTGTACATTTTGTAATTACTTTTGTGATTTACTATTGTTTCTCTTAGCAGTAAGAAGGGCGCCTCCCCTTTCCGAGAGGAGAGATTCGCATCTCACATAGCTGTGGCTGAAGTCCAAGTTGTGTAATCTGTCGAAAGTTGATTACATAATTTTCACCCAACAGACTGCTAACTCAGATTGACATGCTGGTGATCTTGTTGGAAAGCTTGATCTATTCTGGAGAAGTCACACTAGAGGTTCTACTGGAAAATTCATCTGTTTAAGCCCTCAAAATCAAGGGCACCTATTTCCTTTTGGGGCGCCCAACTCCTCCATACTTCACCATTTTTTTATTTTCCATCCTTCAAAGTTTGAAAAATTCATTCTATACCCTCAACTTTGATTTGAATTTGTTTGAGGATGACCAGTCGGATGCCCTGACGAAGATATACATTGCGAAGGTGACTGAAATTTGAAGAGATTGAGCACTTTAGCAAACCCTAACTGCTGGATTTGCCCCTTCAAAAAGCTGGGCGACCTTGGGCACCTGGGGCGCCCCTGGGCACTTGGGGTGCCCAAAGTTCCTAGACTTAGAAAAATTTTAGACATTTTCATAATTTTCATTGTCTCTTGTTTGAAACTGCTCCATTTGATCTCGAATTCCGGGTGACTGGATAATCCGTTGACTGCATCGTCAGACTTGCTGCGGAGCTGGAAGGATTCTGAATAACTTTGACTGAGAGCTCAAACCCTAATTCCATCATCTGGTGCCCTAAAAAGATGGGCGCCCTTCTTCACCTGGGGCGCCCAAGTCAAGCAGAGTTAGTCAAAATTTCACTGTTTTCACCTTCTTCCTTGTTCAACATGCGTGTTCATCATTTCATCTTTTGTTTGATGCTTGATCATTGAATCTAACACATGATAGCTGACTGACCTCCATTGATGACTTCGGAGCTCCTGAAATGCTTCTGAAAAAACATAATGGACCCATTAGGGAAAAACTGATATTTTTGAGATTCTGACTGCACCAGCCTGATATGGAAGTATTTTGAGCCAATCAAAATCAGTTTGAACCCTAACGGACCAACTTTCTATTTTTAGAAAGTTATTATAGTATCCGTTTCAAAAGAAACCCAGAAAAACCCAGAAAAAGTTACTATTTTTAGGAAATTTCTAAAAATAGCAGTTTTCCTAAAAGGTAGGGATGAAAAACTGAGGTCTGGGTTTTGTAGATTAGGTCACTCTGAGCAGACCCAGATCGTCAAATTGTGAAAATTTTACATTTTTACCCTTCATGCAAGACATGCAAACCCAAATTTTGACCTTTTTGACAAATTTGACAAGACTTTTACTCATTTCTTCAAAATGTCTAAGTGCAGCAAAAATTTTAATTTTGGGGTACAACAAAGACCCCTCTAATTTGGAGTTGATGAAGTTAATTAAAAATTAAATTTTGTTTTTTATTATATTTTTAAATATTTATTCTTTCTTATTTTACATGCCATTTTCTTTTTAATATTTTAACTTGTTTTATTTTTTACACCGTGTTATGTTTCTTAAACTTGATTTGCATCACACAATAATCTTGAGACAACTTGTGAAGGTGCGAGAGGCATTGATGCTATGGTCATCAACACTCTTTGGAAAATATGAAGGCAATAAGATATAGAGAGAGCCCAAAAAGTCAAAGCATTGATCCTAGATAATGAGTGGTAGGCTTGTGTGGAATACGTTTTGAGTTTCATTAAGCCCATCATCAGCATGATTACGTGTGTTGATACAAATTGTTCATGTTTGGGTGAAATTTATGATGAAATGAACTCCACACTTGAAAAAATAAGAACCATAATAGAAGCCAAGGAGCTTGACCATACAAAAGCAGTTTTTAAAAGGGTGAAAAAAATCATTGTTGCCTGCTGAAACAAGATGACTACACCATCGCATACCCTAAGATTTCCTTTGTCTCTGAAATATTATAGCTCTGAGATAATTTCTTTGCTGAGGAGGGTGGCATCATATAGAGATGAAGAGGTTGTTGCTAGCTACAAGACTGCATTTAGAAGAATATTCTCAAATGCAGATATACAAAGTATTGTCTTGAGTGAGTTTGGCCACTTCATATCTTCAAAAAATTATGATGTTTGTGCTCTTTGAGAAAAATATAGGAAAGGTGCTCATTAATATTGATACATACATGGCTAAGGCTCTATTAACTTTTAGCTTGTTATAATAATTATTCTCTCAAGTATACATCTTTTTATTTTTCAATTCTCATTTTTCGTTCATTGCTATATATTATAATTTATGATTTCTAATTGTAAATATTGGATGAAAATTCAACAAGTTTTGAGTTATTCTTTAGCAGAGTGGAGTGGAAGTGGAGTGCACACTCATTTATCCACTCAGTTAAGCACAACTGATTAGGTGCAAAAAAAGCTAAGAATTTTGTCTTTGTATGCTCAAACTTTTGTCTCTTGTCACATAAAAGACCTAATTAGTAATTACAATGATGGGATGGGGAGGAATTGAGATCTAACTCTTGAGTTTACCAATTTAGATGCTCTAGTTGCACAAATTGCTGAAATTTCTATAGATGGGGAAAATTCTTGCATATGACATGGCTAGTGGGAGTGGCACTGCAGCTGGTCGTGGTTCAAATGAAGTTGAACTAAATGCTCACTTTGATGCCCCTGATGAAAAGTAATATGAAAATTATTGTAGTTTTCATTTTTTATTAACTTTTGACAAATCATTAAATTATCATATTCTGTATTTATGAGAATTTCTTTTTCTTGCAAACTTTGAGGTATTTAAATATTTTTCTTATTGGTAATTATGAGTTTTACCGTTTATGTAATTTTTAAAATTTTAATATAGATATGAACCCATGCCCATACACAAGGAAAAAAATGTATCAACAGACCCAAACTTTTAACCCATGCCTCTTCCTATACCAAGACCACCAACTTAGAATAAAGGGGGTCAATTACATTTTTCTATCTCTAGAACTGCAGAAATAGCATACTGATTTCTCAAAAATACAAATGACAGAAGGAATGATGAAATATCACAAAGTTATCACTACTTATAGCTACTGTAGTGATTTGAGGCAGTCTCTTGATTCTCATGCAGCTGATCTCCCCAATAGAACAACGATGGAAACATGTTACCGCCAATATGGATGCCAAATTTTAGTAATATGCAAGTGGGGAAATTCTTAAACAAATGTGGGCTCTTTTTTGTATGGCCTCATTATTAAATTAATATTACAAGTCCCTGATCCGTGCATAATTGACTTGCTGCAGATAACTGAATAGGTTGTAAGAGATTAGGTAGATACATCTTGCAATTGAGATATTCATTTAGCTGCTGGTGTCTCCTTTAGATGTAATCTTTTCAACTATCTTTAAAAAAACGAAAAATTGTTCTAAACATGTGCTTTTTTTGCAGATTTGGGTAATTTGTCTTTGGCATCTATGGGGAATAATTACATTAATAGAAATAAGACACGTCAAACACTTCTATCCTAATGGTAAATAGTCATAAATGTGTTAATTTTTTGTTGCATGGTAATAATTAAATAAATTTCTTGCAGGATGCTCTTAAAGCTGAGAAACAAGCAATAAATGATAAAGATGATAGAATAGTAGCTCTTCGTTTGGAAGTGGAGGTAATTCCTATTTCAGAATAATAAACAGTGGATAGTAAAACATAAAAATGATTTAGATGAAGGAAGATTTTCCACATCCTTGATTTATAGCATATCCAAAGTTCTTTATTTCAATGATGACATATCTGCTCAAGTTTCTATTAATTATGTGATACTATTCAAGGCTAAATGAATATCATTACTGATCTGTTACAGCCCAGACTGTAAAAGGTGAAGCATTAGAAAGTGTTCAACAAGCACAAGAAGTAGAAGCAGAGGCAAATTCATTATGGCTTATGATGCAAAGAATGATTCTAACACAAGAAGAGATGGTTTGATAGTTATTTCCTATCTTCAAGTATTTCATGGATTAAGGTAGTTTTTGCTAATAGTTTTGAGCATAATCTAATGTGTTATAGTTATTAATTAGGAAGAAGTGGTTCTCAAGAGGTGTTGGCTTGCTCGTTACTGGGGTCTAGCTGTTCACCATGGTAGGATTCTATCCTTACCTTAGATTTTGCTTAGGCTGTCAATTACTGAGTTTTCTTGATTATATAAAACAAAAACTAATGAATATCTTCTTCACATCTTACCTTTTTTCACATTAGTGTGGTTGATGATTGATGTACATATTTTCCTGTCTTGTCTTGTCTGATTTATCATCAATTGCTTGTAGAAATCCTTTTTTTATAGCTTAAAAACATGTAAGTTAGGTGGAAATTTTTTTCTCATCTTTGCCATATTTTATTTTCAATTTATACATTTTTTATGAGTTGTAGTCTCCCTTTTTTAGCCTAGGTCAGTGTTTGACAGATTAACCTATCATTAGGTCCTTGTAGGCTAATATTGGTAATTAGAGGACCTTGTTGGGGAGTTAATTGGTTCTCCAGATGGTAGTTGGCAATGTTTTCTTCTCCAGTTTGTTGGCATATTCTGAGGTGATCATCTCCATGGGTTTTTGGCTCCGTTTATACATACTATTTTTAGTAAGTGGGATGTTGGGGGCCAACCTTACTATTTATAGTAGGGCATCTAGATGGGCAGAGTGGGTAGTGGGTTACCCTATGGTGAAGTCATAATTAATTAACGTTGATTAATGATGGAGTTATGGAATTTTAATAATTAATTATAAAAGTGGATATTATTAATAACTTGTTGACTTTATAATATAAAGTTATTTAATAACATAAAGTCAAGTTATTTAAAAGTCATTAAATTGGGTACCCACTTGAGGTATATTCTAATACAACAAAAGAAAATATATTTATTATATTAAATTCTTTTATAATGCTTTAGAAATCGTGCCAATTGGAGAAGTATAAAAGGCTTTCAAAAAGCAAATTCACCATTCATTCATCATTCAAACACTTGTGAAAATTTGGCTTTGGCTAAGAAGAGGAGAAACAAGGGTTTCTTTCTATAGATTGATCTTGGAGAATGATTTTCTCTCAGATTCGAGCATTCTATAGGTGTGAAATAACACCCAAGGCTTGCTTATCAGGTGGCTTTACATCAAAGGTCACAAATATGCTTACAGGAGAAGATTTCTAGAACTAGGGTTTGAATATTTCATCAACATTTCTAAGTTTAATGTGCATATTGATATTCTTGCGCATGTCACATGAAGAAATCACAATGTGCCTCTTTGTGGAGACTCTCGTTTGGAATGCTACTGACTCGTTCAATCACCTGGAGTCGGGTATTATTACAAGTTGGGAAACTACGAGCGAGAAATTTTTGGCGAGATTCAAGCCCGCTGAAGACAGTCATCTGTTGGTTTTCCAACTTGCAAATTAAAATATGCGGTGCTGTCATAATAGTGGTTTACAATTCCTAAGAGGAACAAATTTTAGCTGAAATCACATATTTTTAGAAAATATAATGATTTATGCCTTAAAAATTTCCATTTTAAGGATTCCAATTGAAGAGGGTTTGATCAAATCACTTTAGATCAAACCCCCTTAGATAGAACCTCGGTAGTTTTAAACCATACCTATAAATGCGTCTCTTTTACAACTATCAAAATGCTGATAAAAACTCACTTTTGATTTAGATTTTGGGGGATCAAATGAATTCATTTCAAATTTATTTCAAATGATTATGGTATTCCTCATAACAAGCTATCCAATGAATATAATTTTAATATTTTTTGGTTTTGTTATATATTTGTTTTTTAAGTTTTATTAAACATAGGTTTTTCATCGAAAATCAATTTCTTTGTTCTTCACATGTGGAAAAATAGAAGATTATCAAAAAAATTGAAAAATATGAGTGCACCAGATATTGAAGTCCTTGATGCAACAAAAAATTAAATTAAATTTGACATATACAAAAAAAAAGTTCACGTTATACACGATTGCTTAATTGTAATTCATTTGACTTTGAAACTTGATTAAGGAAAAATATTCAATAAAAACTATCTAACCAAGTGGAAGCACTAGATATCAGAGTTAAAATCTAAATTTGAAAGAATTAGAATTTTATCCTTCATGGAAAAATTTATAGTTATACTGATGTGCGTCACTTTTTAAAAATGTTGTTTTTTGGAAAAAAATCTATTTTCATAGGAGATGGAAAAAGAAGTGCAATTTGATTCCAAAAATTTTGAAAAAAATATTTTTAGAATCTACAAACAAAATTTGATGAGACTCTAGTTTGCACCATCTTCAAATTCCTCAAATTTTAGCCACTATAGGTGCCCGAATGTGAAGATTTAGTTAAAAATAATAATTTGAGTGTCCAGTTTGGCCAAAAATTGTAAACCACTATTATGGGATCACCCTATGGAACACAATGATCCCATGAGGGAGTTTGTAGCAAGATTTAATCATCTTGTTACATGACTTTCTTCTACACTTAATCCATCACTAGAGATTTTGATGAGTTGTTTCATAAATGTTTTTCCATCAGAGATAGCCTTCTTCCTGAAGATGGAAAAAGAAATAGAATTGACGAATGCGCAAGAACACGCCATCGAGTTGGAGGATAATATAGTCACTTCTGGCAAGATGAAGATGGATTCAATCAGACCTCTAGTTCAGAGTTCTAGAGATCCACTACTACAAAAGGTAGCTAATGAAATGACTATCCTCAAGAAGCAATTTCCTACTCAAGGGAAACCTCCAACACAACCACCACAATATCAACCTCAACAATACTATCAACCTCAGCAGTTGTATCAGCCTAAGAGAAATAATTTTTAGCCTTTCAATAATTATAGGCTACGATTGCTAGCACCTCCACCAAGACCAATAGTTGAAGTTTGTAGAAACCCCAGTTTCCCCTGATTCTGATTCTGACTGAGTTTTGGTTTGTTTTTGCAATTTTTTGATTTTTTTGACGTTTTTGAGGTTTTGAACAATAAATGAAGAATGCGATTTTTGCAAAGAAATGATTGAAAATCTAAATACAAACTAATAGCTCCAAGAATAGCAAAATATATTGCAACTATCAATGCCAGTCTATTATTTAAAACTTCTGGACTTGTTACACTGAGATCCAATAACATGCAACAAGAGAAATAATATTTTTTTAATATAAATGAACCTGGTAAATGCAGCAGGCTGAAAGCATTCAGATCTGGTACGGCTGCAGCAAATCCACCTTTCCCTCCTTCTGTTGGTCCAGAACAGTGCTAGGTATGTAGGCGCCTCAAAAGGTAATGGCAGACTGAACACAAGATAGGCGTTTTGACCTTAGAAGAAAATACGCCACTTTTCTAGAAAGTACGGCCTGGTGAAGGACAGTACGGCTGTCAGCAGCAAATATTAAGTTTGTACGGCTTCTTCAAGTTTCTCCAGATCTCTCTGAAAGGTGAGCCTAATGAATGAATGTTTTCTGGATGCAAAACTACTTTGAAACTCTGGTAAACAAATATTCTCTGAAGATCAATGATTTCCTCTGGATGAAGAAACCTCTGTTGTAATAAATCAAGTGTTATTTCACACCCTCTGAATTGCTTCCGATGGAGATGGCTCGTTCCCCAAGGAATTCGAACTTGAAACCTGTTGTGACCTTTTCACACATCGCCCCATTCAAGATGGGGACCCCCTAAATTTTTGCTCCGTTCCGGTCTTTTGGCTTGGGTTTTCTTCTTTCTCTCTCGCTCTGTCTCTTTTCTGGTGTCCGTCTTTCGGGGGGTTGTGTCCGTCATTGAGCTTAAACGCGAAAATGTTGGCCAAGTCTAAAATTAGGGTTTTGAACTTTTCAGCCAATTCAGGGGCAAATAGAGTCAGTAAATTGAAAATGGAACTTAACGATGTTGTCAGCAGGCATCCAGCAGGCTTCCAGCCAGTTTTCATCGAATTCCAAGGTACTTACTATTTTTAGTAAGTGTGAAATTCAGGGCAATTTGTCAGCTATTTTGAGATTCCGATCATCACACGGCATTCAGAGTATATCAGACTGCTTGCATGCCAAATTTGGCAACAGACGACTTACTATTTTTAGATGGCTTCCGACCACTTCGAGGGTCCATCATCGAGAGATTTTCTTTGCATGTCGGGATATTCCTTCACGGGTTTTGAGACCTTCGGCGATGGTATAACATGCAAGGCAGAGGCGACTACTTCAGGGATTGACCTTAGGGCTATTTTTAAGGTTTGCATGTCAGAGTTTCTTTTGCATGTCGGGTGATTCCTGATGGGTTTTTCGAGACCTTCGCGATGGTGTGACATGCAAGTGGAGATTCTCACTCAGTAAGGAACTTGCTATTTTTAGCAGGTGTGTCCCGACAGCCACTTCCCAGCAGTTCAGATTCACGAGCCGATCGCAATGCCGCAGAAACAGAGACAAACGGAGATCTTTTGATACGCATGCAATGCAAATTAGGGTTTCCAGCTTCAGAGCCTAAAAATAGGCATCAAAAGTCAAAATCTTCGAAATCCGGTGTAAACCACCGCGATCAGCGTTCTTCAGGCTATCTGCTGGTGAAATTTCAAGTCAAACGGAGCACTTACTATTTATAGTAATTGGAAACGTGCTAAAAATAGTAAATCAGTTGCATACGTCAGTGTCAGCCAACAAGTCACGTGGTGAGGAGCGCCTCATCAAAATTTCAACTCAATCGGAGCTTACTATTTATAGTAAGCCACCTTCAGAAACAGGCTATAAATAGCAGGATGACTAGAAGTGGCAGTGTCGACAGGTTGATAGGGTCATGAAGAAGCTATGTTTGAAATTTCAAGTTGATCCGAGCTTCAGAAGTGCAAAATTGAGAAGAATTACTATAAATAGCAGGGCACGATACTGGCGGAGGATGATGAAAATTTGTCTAAGTCTGGAGTTTCCTCCAGCAGGCCTGGCAAAATGCGCCCAGATTGATGAAGAGGCATAAAAAATTCCAAGATACAAGTTCATCCTGCTCAGGGGGCAAAATGCGCCCAAGATGAAGAAGTCAAAGAAAGTCAACATTGTTCGTCCTGCAGGCATGAGGAAATGCGCCCAAAAGGAAAGCTCAGAAGGTTGAAAAAAGTTTCTAAGGCATGAGAAATCCGCCTCACCCCTCCAAATGCGCCCAGCTTGAAGTTTATCCTTCTCAGGCATTAAAATGCGCCCAAGGCAGGAAAAGTCAACAAGGTCAAACGTTTTCATCCTTCTCCAAGGCCAAAATGCGCCCAAACTTGTGCATGTCAAGACGAAAATTTGGAAGGCGAAGAGTCACCCAAGGACGTTGGAGAGTTCATCCACCAACAGGGGTAAAATGCGCCCAAGGTTGCAAGGAGTCAACAAAAGTCAAAGTTTTTATCCTTCATCACATGCAAAATGCGCCCAGCTTGCAAACTCGTCCTCCTCACCCTCCTAAATGCGCCCAAATGAGCTCACATGAGGACAAAAAGGGGAAGCTGAAAGGTCATCCTCCTCCACACTAAGAATGCGCCCATGTTTGGATGTGAAAAGTGAATGAGGGTGGTAATTTAGATGAAAGTTTTACCTAGACATGGTGAAAAATAGGCGTTATCCTCCTCCACACTAAGAATGCGCCCAAGGTGAGTTAGGCGTGATTTTCTCCAAGAGTGTTGGGCGCCTAAGGTGATTTTAAATATCTTGAAGGCGTTGGAATTTCCTAAGGCGTGGTGAAGTGATATATTTGAGGGTGGTGGAAGTAAAATGCTATATGCGCCTAGGGAGATGGGAGTCATAAGGTGTTAAAAATATTTTCTAAGGCATATGCTAGGCGTAATTTTCTTCAAGTGTGATACGCCTAAGGTGGTGGAATAAAATGAAGTGTGCTAGGCGCCTCAAGTAGAAAGTGAAATATTTTCTAAGTGTTGGAGAACTCCTCTAAGGCGTTAGAAATTTTAATAAAATTGCCTTTCAAGTGTGAAGTATGAAGTGAGAAATAAGGCGTGCCAGGAATGAGTAAATTCTTCCAAACGAAGTTGATAAAAAAATTCCTCTCCACTGGCAAACAAAAAAAAAAATTTCTAAGGCAAGTTCTCAAAATGCAAGATGATTAAAATATTTCTAAGGCAAATTATTTTCCATGGAAAATAAGCCTGGAGCTAAGTGTTGATTTCTCGAGTGGAGCCACGAGCAACTTTCCTCCCGGTCGGAGAGACGATGATAATGCAAGATGATTCAAACTTTTTCAAGAAGTCAGAGCAACACAGAGTGATCACAGGCGAAGAACGAATTTAAATGATGAAAATAATATTTTTCTAAGGTTCAAAATTGAAAAATTAAATGAACCCGTTCGTTGGGTACCCATAAATTCGAGACATTCTGAAGAAAATTTGCTTCTGGGTACTGAACATTTGTGATGATGAATGGATTTCCAAGTCTTTCAAGCTTCGCCGACACTCTTTCAGTGAAGAATTTAATCAGTGCTCAAATTGTGAATTTTCCTAAGGGAGAATTTTAAATTTTCTAAGGCAAAAACGAATAAGATGAGCTTTCAAGATGAATTTTCTTCGAATGATGATTTCAAGAGAAGTTGCCTAGATAATTTTGATCAAATTCTTCAAGGATGAATTTTCCAGAGCAGAAGAGAGTTAAAATTCGAATTTAAGTGACAGAGCTCCGGCTGGTGGATTCAAAAGAATGAATTAAATTAAATTTTCGAAAGCAAAATCCAAAAACGCCAGTCAAAGTCAAGTTTCTAGAAGAATAAGATTCCCGACGACTGGAGACAAGTGTCAGAAACACCAAAGAGGGAAAATTCGAATTCTTGAAGTGGAGTAGTGGAGTTTAATGGCACTGGCTAAAATTAACTTCTTCTAGAATTCGAGTTTTGGCTATAAAATGAAGATGTTTTTCACTTGTTTTCACAACTGGAGAAGTCGAACTTGCTCACGAGTGAAGCATTCTTGATTCTTTGAGGCTTGAGGGTCAATTTTGCTAAGTGCAGTGAGATTCTTTGAAGTTTGAATCTTGTTGAAGCTCAAATTTGCAGCTGAAAGGACGCCTTGAATGTTGCTGAGAGGGGTACGCCTTGAGTTGTTTGAAATCTGAATTGTGCTGAGAGGTGCGCCCTTGCTGATTAAAGAAGTGCTGAAAGCTTGTGCTGAGAGGTACGACTTTGCCAGTTTAATTTGTTGCTGAAGCTAGTTGCCAGTTGAAAGAGAGGGCGCCTTGGAGTGAAGTAAGTTGCTGAAAGTTTTCAAAGTGTGAGATTGCTGATTACTGATACGAGATTATTGAAATTGCTGATTGCTGATAGTGAAGTAAAGTCATCAAAGTCCACTTAGAAATCTGTTCTAAGTGTTGGAATTCGAACTTATTCAAGAGAAGAAGCTGAGGTTTGCAAACACGAGAGTTATTGCAGCTTCTAGAATTTGACTGCAGCCCCTATATCATGTATCATTTTTATAAATTAAATTGCTGATGAATGTTGTTGTTTGCAGATGGCTAAAGCGAGGACAACTGGAAAGGACAATGGTGCCTCAAGACAAGCTGTGATCAAGAAGCTCAGCAAAACATTCATGCCAGAGTCAAAGTTCATTTCAAAGCTGGGCAAGTTGACGGATACTAACCTGGGCTCTGTCAACCTGGAGACCTTCAAGAACAGGCTGTTTGGGATTGGTAGTCATCGGGCTTCGGTCACTTCGCACAACATCGTCCGAAGTGGGCTATATGCAGCTGCTGGTTTTCCGCCAGCCATTCAGTGTTCGGAGCTGATAATGGAGTGCGCTAATTGCTACGAGAAGGAACACCGGTCGATCATGTCACTAGATGGCCAAGTGCTTGCCAATCTTACTCCGGCAGCCATTGGTGAAGCTTTCGGGATCCCGGTGCACAAGAATATGATATACAAATCCAGGGAGCGAGCGGAGCGGATGTACGCTTCTGCTTTCGAGAGATGCATGGATACAATTAACACTCACTGGATGAGCACTCCAAAGCCATCTCGTGCGAAGTTGCCAAAACAGATCATAGCGGAGGACCTGAAACAAGAATACTGTGATCTTATCATGATGTTGAGCAGGGTTGGTGGTTGCCCACAGTCCTACATTTTTGAGCCTTGGATGTTTTATTACATCAACCTGGTGCTAGAGGGCAAGGATTATGTCAATTGGGCTGAGATGATCAGCGATAATATACATGAGTAGCTCCTGAGCTTGAGGAGGACTAAAACGTTTTACATGAGCTCCTACCTTATTTATATGTTGGCATGGATGACAAGGTACAGGGGGATTTCTTACAAGGAACCCGTCGGTTGTGGCTCCCACCAGTTCAAAATCCATGAGGCGTGTACACAGTTGCACCTGTCAAGCACAACCTACTACAAACGTGTCAACGATTCATTCACCATGTATATCACGAGGCTGCTTCAGGAGAGGTTACATCACAGAATCTCTAGAGATGCTCAGGAGTTGATCGAGAGGTATGGGTGCTGGTTTATTCAATTTCCGAGATTTTCATATATTAGGCTGCAAGGTTTTTCCTCGTACCCTTATAGGCTGCCTAAGTACCCAACAGATAAGATATTAATGCTAGAGATATCTAGACAGTTGCTAGCCTTTGACAAAATCCAAAAGAAGAAGAAGAAAGGGGGGATAGAGTTTCCAATTGTGATGGGCAACTCGGATGAGGTGTGTCCTTCAATACAGGCAGCTAGAGAAGCTGAAAGTGAGCTTCAGTTTTATCACTTCTCATATCATACAAGTAGACAACACTATGACCCGCACCATAACATCAATTGGGTTCTGTCGGAGGAGTTCAAACATAAGGCCACCATAGAAGATTATTGGGCTGATGCAGTTGATGAAATTGAAGTAAGGAAGAGAATGTTTTCTCGGTTGCCGATTACTCTGATCAGGGAGTGTGAGGTAGTTCCAGTTCCGGACCAGGTTAATGAGGATATGGATGTTGTGCATCCAGATTATGCAGCTGTTCGAGATACTCCACTTCCACCTATAGATTGAGTCGAGGCAGAAATTTGCAGATTTGGATACTCTTTCCATCGGTCACCCGGTATTCA
>VDFB02026244.1:0-49247 GCA_007258455.2 Sequoia sempervirens
CATTTTAATTAAATAAATATTATTTATTTATTTAATTAATTTATCCTTCAAATATTATCCCTTATCCATCCAAATCTTCTAAATCCTTCCAACCTAGTTCTTCATCCAATAAATACTTTCCAACTTAATATTTCATCCATCTATTCACTCCAAACCTCTCCAATACAACCTTTCTTTAATCCAAATCCAATTTCATCCTCCATTCTCATCCTAAGGTATTATTCTTATAATCCCCAATCCATTTATAATTCATCATCCTAATTTCCATCCTCATCTAAAATAAATCCCAAAATTTCATCTTCCAATAAATCCTCTATCGCGTCCTAACCAATAATCCATCCTCTATCCAATCTAATCTCTTCTAATCCACCCTCGTCCATCCCAACCCAATCCAATATCGTGAACTCATATCCTACCCCGACAAGACCAAAAATCATACTCAAGGTCAACCCCAATTACATTGATGATGATGATGAGGATAGTATTGTTGACTAACCTGATCATGATCCATATGATGATAGTGATGGTCTTGTGGAGCACCTTGAAGCCATGGTCAATACAAAAATTTCTCAAAGATTCCACCACTCACCCATCCAAAATTAAACACATGTTGACCAAGCAATATCTATCACAAGCTATCCTATTACACCTCCACATATACCTATTGGTCACACTTATCCTACGTTTGACAAGGGAAAGCAATTCCCCATAAAATTTACCCTCAAACACCATAATATCTCCCTATTACCCCTCATGTAAATAAATTCCCCATCCAACATCTATATCTCCATATTCTTCCCTATCCATATCATAATCTACACATTTTTACAATACCCAAATCATCTCTAATCCTCCTAGCTATAATTCTAGTCCCCTAATCCATAATTTTAATCCTCCATTCAATCATAAGCATCCAATATATACTCCTAATATACCTATCCATAATCCTAATCCTCCAATTCATACTTATAACCCTTCATCTAATAAAAATTCTCCAAGTCATAATCCTAACCCATCATCTAATCCTCATCCTCCATCTAAGCCTAGAAAATCCACATACCTCACTCCTCAATGCCTCCAGGTAATCCAAGCAAAAAAAGCATTACAAAGTCCTCATCATAATTTTGTGGAGCAATATCACCCCACACCCATCATTCCAATCCAGAATCCTAACATGATCCAACCCATTAAAACTATTCAACCCCCATTCCTTAAGCCCCATGAATCTCCTATCCCTCTATCCATGCTATTAGAAAAATACATCCACCATTGCTCCCCCACCACACCATCCCTTAGTATAAATAATTCTAGCATAAATTATCCTCCATGTCAAGAATATAACATCCCTTACATCCAATCCAATGGTACCCTTCCATCTCATTATCCTAACCCATGTCGATATCTCATCCCATATCAAGATCCATGTATCCCTCCCATACCATCTCATGAAGCTTCTCCATGTCAAGATCAAAGTGTCCCTTCATCTCCATCTAATGATCCTATTCTAAGTCAAGATAAAGACACCCATTCAAATCCAAGTAATGATCCCCTTTAATCTCATAATCAAGAGAGAAGTATATCATCCACTCCATCTCATGATCCCCCTCCATGTCAAAATCAAAATTTACCTTCAACCCCTTCTCATGATATCCTCCCTTCCACTCCATCATATGATCCCATTCCTAATCAAGATCAAATCATCCCTTCCACTTCCCCTCATGATCCCTCCCAAAGTCAAGATCAAAGCATCCCTTCATCTCCATGTCATGATCCTAATCCTCCACAAGATCTCGTCACTCATATCCAAACTATCCATGAACCCCACACCTATCAAATGGGTTCTTCCACCTTCATCAATTCTGGTTTCCTATAAGAACCTATCATACCTTCCATGTCAAATACCCATTGAAATGGACTCACATATTTCTTCAAAAATAATAAGTATCTCATTAGAAAAATGATTTATAAAACTATGCATTTTCAAGGAAAAAGGTTAGGCCTCCATGAGCAAGGCATATTAGAACCCATCCAAATCTAGGGAAATCCTATTTTTCATGGCCTTGGCTATCAAGATCAAGATGTTGGTATCCCTCCCAAAACCAATATCCATCTACTTATGTTCAAACATTCATATCCTCCATCTTACAAGTCTATTTTGGGACCTTATGTCCCAAAGCTCAATCCTTCATCCATTCCATCTATTTTGGGTCCCTATGTCCCAAAACAAAAACATTCATATATTCCATCCATTTTGGGTCCTTACATTCCACCACCCATCACTCCTATTTTAAAATACCTTCATCCTATTTATCCATCCTCTCATATCTCCACTATTTCAAAATCCTTTCATCCTATCATAAATCCAGATCAACCAAGACACACATCCTTGAAATAATTTCAACATCCTACCTACATCAACCAATCCATAAGATCTCCATATCATTCCTTTGTATCCACCAATCCCATTTCTCTTGGAAGTAATTTAGATGCCAAATATAAAATTCATAAAGCCAAAAATCCATAAAATCCAAGGATCAACATGTCTCCTTAAAAAGAAATGCCAAAAGAAAAGAAAACATGATAAAAAAAAGAAGAAGATAAGTCCAAAAGGCCACAAAGTCTTATCAAGAAAAAATCAAAGAAAAAAACCATGTGGATTACTGAGTTACTAATAGAAGCAATCCATCTTAAAGCTTAATCAAATTTGGCATCCAAATCTACTCGTCCAAAAGCTTCCACCACTCCATCTAAAAATCCCACATATTTCAAATCCATTTTGGGCCCTTATCTCCCAAAATCTACATCCATTCCTCCATCTAATTTTAAAATTTAAAATCCACTTATCTTCCACAAATAAACCACCCTTCAAGGTGTGTTCCAATCTTGGTCTTGACAACATTCCCATCTGCTCATCCAAAAGCCTTCCATCAACCCATCCATTATCCAATACCTATTTTCCATCCTTCCATCCCTCTCATCCAATCCTTTACATAAATCCATATCCCTCTCAATATTCCAATCCATTTCATTTCCCTTGTGATCATTATACCAACATTTGTGAGCATACCTCCATTTTTCATGGTCTATTGTAGCACATATTCAAGGTATACTATCCATGGAACTAGATGCTTGAGTCCTTCATCCATATCCCTATTATACATACAATATCTTTCAAATCCAAATATCCACATCCTTATCCTAATCCTTCTCCATATTTTATATTCCAAAAATAAAAAAAATAAAAAAAGGGAAAACAAATAAAAAATGGAAAAAGTAAATAGAAACCATTTGTCCAATGATGAAAACCACTTCTTGTGAAACCTTGGGCAAGTACATTGACAAAAAAATAAAAAACAAGCGTCATGTATAATCCCCTATCCTCTTGCAATCTAAACTTGGGGGCATGACTCATCCATCCTACCATACCCTATCCATCCTCTACTATCCCTCATCCCCTATCCATCATCCTATCTAAGTCCATATCCCTTTTCCACCTTTGATCTTAACAAGGTTAAGGATCTTCATAAGCATCATATGTCATATCTACCTCATATTATTCATATCCTATAATATCCTCCACCCTCCCATCTATCCAATAAATCCATCTATTTCCTTCCATCCTTCCCTCCCTCCTTTGATCTTGATTAGGTTAGGGGAAAAATGTATTTGTATGCTTTGGAAAATGCAAACCTTACACCCTCTACTATCCATATCCTTTATGCACTATCCTTCCATCTCATGCATTCATTACCATCTTTCACCATTGAATTTATTCCTCTAGTGTGGGGAATATTACTTCTTTGAAATATAGGACTTGGAACTCCATCGTCATACACCCAATTAATCCATCCATCCCCTATCCAAGAAATCCCTCCATCCATCTTATACCAAGGTTTAGTTTTCCTTTGTAATTTGTTCCATCCTCCTATCCCATCCAATCCAATCCATTTATATTCTAACCTCCATCCGATTCAAAAATATTGATCCAATTCATCCAATGCAATCAATCCTAATCTATGTGATCCAATATTTCAATCTATCTCATCATCTTAAAAGAAATCCATTATTTTGATCCACATCAAATGAAATCTATTGATACACTATCAAATTATCATCATAGGTATGTATACTTCCCAATCCAAGTATTGTTCTTATTGTTAAAAAAACAATCCTTGGGGTATGCATTGTTCTTATTGTTAACTTTACTATCCCATCAACCAATCAATCAACCGATCAGTCAATCAATTAGATAAATCAGTTTTCAACTTGACTAGGGGCATTATCTTGGTTTGTTTTTGGTTTTTTGTGCATTCTTTCTTGTTGCTTGTGTATTTTATCATTGTTTGCATTTATCATGGTCTTTGCACTCCATTTCCACAAGGGCATCATGGTTTCCATATCATGGTTTTATAAGGCATATGTTTTCATTTTGACCTTTTTGATCATGTAGTCAATGCATTGTCACCCTGATTCCTTATACCTTGGTGCATAACATCAAGTACAAAATTAAATCTCAATTTATTATATCATTGCAACATGATGATCATCCACCCTCCATCTCCCATCCATATCTCCATCATCCTTATCTTCTCCCATCTATCCTTATTTAGTTCCTCCTTTCATCCTTTATCCTTTAACCCTCTCATCTATTTCTAGAGCACACTCATGTACTTTGAACCTGCTTATCCTCTCAAGGGGGAATACCAATACCTCATCATCATCCTTACTCATCCTCACCAATGATTGGGGGATCATGCCACTAGTCCTTATCCATTACCTACTCGCTATAATTTATTCTTCTTTGAAATTATGTTATTTCTCTTAGTCACAACATCATCTAAAAGAAGGAATTTTTTTTTACCATACCTTGACTACACTGGAATTTTACCTTATTCTAGGCATTAATTAAATAAATATTTATTATTTAATTAATTAATTTATCATTGCAACATGATGATCATCCACCCTCCCTCTCCCATCCATATCTTCATCATCCTTATCTTCTCCCATCTATCCTTATTTAGTTCCTCCTTTCATCCTTTATCCTTTAACCCTCTCATATATTTCTAGAGCACACTCATGTACTTTGAACCTTATTGTCCTCTCAAGGGGGAATACCAATACCTCATCATCATCCTTCCTCATCCTCACCAATGATTGGGGCATCATGCCACTAGTCCTTATCCCTTACCTACTCGCTATGCTTTATTCTTCTTTGAAATTATGTTATTTCTCTTAGTCACAACATCATCTCAAAGAGGGGAAAAATGTAGACACCTGAAAATTGACCATACCTTGACTACACTTGAATTTTACCATATTATAGCCATTAATTAAATAAATATTTATTATTTAATTAATTAATTTATCCATGGGTTGGGGCCCTAGCTCGGTTGGCTAAATATTTCCTATTGCAGGAGGTTAGCCATGAGGTCTAGTCTCCCCCACCCTCGTGGTACCAGAGGGCGTGTCGCGCCAGCACCGCCGGTCATGTTAAAAAGTTTACCAGGCACACTGCAGTTTATAGGGGGTCGTGCTACCTGATTCCTACAGTCTAAAAAAATAAAATAAAATAAAATAAATTTATCCATCACCTTTATCCCACCTTGTTCTAATCCATTAATTAATTAAATATTTATTATTTATTTAATTAATTTAACCTTCACATTTATCCCCCATTTGAATCAAATAAATAATTATTATTTACTTAATTAATTTATCCTTAACCTTTATCTCAAACTTAATTAAATATATATTATTTATTAATTTAATTAATTTATCCATCACCTTTATCCAACTGTGTCCTAGCCAATTAATTAAATAAACATTTATTATTTATTTAATTAATCTATACATTACCCTTATCCCAAAACCCTCAAACTAAATTAATTAATTAATTACTAATTAATTACTAATTAATTAATTACTAATTAATTACTAATTTAGTAATTACTAATTAATTACTAATTAATTAATTACTAATTAATTAATTTAGGCTAATTAATCCCCATTACCTTTTCCTGCAATATTTAATTCCACTTTATTCTTCAATCCTTTCCCATTTAATCCTATCCATTAGATTTATTCACGTGGATCACAATCTAAACTTTCCATCAATGACAAGTGCCCCTCTCACATGACTAACTAAGACCTTTTCTAGATTCATTGAATTCAGAAAGTTACCAAAAATTCAAGCTAACTTTTCATGTCATACATACATTTCATACTACATATCCAAATATCATCTATTCACATAAGCATGTTGCCCTAATCTATTCCTAAACCTATCCCTTATCCCTCATGTGACACTTTTCACATGACTACAAATTTTGATCCAAACCCTAATCCTCAATCAATCCTAGCCATCCATCAACCAATCCATCTTGGTCCTTGATTTCCCTTTGGTAAATTCTACAAATGAGAGGTCTGTTACCCTATTTGAACATCTTCTCTGATCCAATTGTTATGCTGCTACATTTTCTATATACTTCTTCCATAAATTACCTAATATTTCATTATTTTAGTCTTATCCTATCCATTTGATCATTCATCATATCAATCCTATCATCATGCTGTTGGTTTCATAAGAAACCACATTCCTGCATCAACACATCAAAAGAGAAAATCAAGTGGAGCTAGGGTGCACTCTACTTCAGCTCTATCCGAGGAGAAAGAAGGTTTTCAGGTGAAGGTATTGTGTGTGTATTAAACTATATTTTATGTTATTTACTTTCAATATTTTTTGTCTTTACAAAGAATGCAACTTCAACTCAAGGAGAGCCTACTAAAATAGGTGTTGCACCAACACCATTGGCTCATAGCCCAAATCCTTCTCCCACTCCACTCTCTCATGCATAAAATTACCCTCTTTCTCCTTCGTAAGGTTCTATTCCCTCTCCTACATAGAGTCCAATACCTCATCTTATAACTAATCCAACACCACCATCTCCTTGGAAATCCCCACTTGAAAGACAACCTAAAGATAAGGATCATGCCAATGATCTAGTTATTGATTTGAGATCAATTTAGGGTACAATTTCTTCATCTAGTGTAGGACCACACACTACTATTGAGATTTTTGAACCTTATCCTCCAACTTTACTAGAGGTGAGGTCTAGCCCATCTCCACCACTAGTTCACAATCAACCAACCTCTCCTACTCCTAAGTATTCCAATACACTAGTAACAAGTGGAGGAAATATTTTAGGTGACTCAAGCTTTCTTGTATGGGTTAGTAACACAGTGCAAGAGTTTTGAGTATGATGCAAACAAATCCTATCAAAAAGTGAGCTAGAACCTTGTCTACTATCATAGTGGATTCTCAAGGAGAAAAAAATGCAAAAATTTCACTCCATTGGTATATAAGGAAGAAGGGATCATGCAACCTCAAGATTATCAAGTGAAAATTGTTAACTTAGGTCACCGAACTAGAGAGGAATAGAGGCATTCCCTAAATAATATAGTAACTACCATACTTAATCAAATGGACAAAAATGTAAAAAGAAGTAAGAGATCATAGACTAGGGAATTGAGCTTAAATAATACACAAATTATTTAGTCAGTATAATTGATGTGAGTTCCCTCACTCCTCCAACCTTAATATTGCTCAAAAAATGAAATAAAGTGCAAGATGTAGGAGGAATAATAAGTTCCACAACATGGATAAATTCCTTAGAGGTACATGGTAGCAAGCTAATCAAGGAAGATGCCTAATGTTATCATAAATAAACTGATAAATCCAGTGCTATATTAGAGTACAAAGACATCATTGATGAGGAGCTTATAATATTGGAGAGTAACTTTCTTACCCTAAAGAAAATGATCAATATTTCACTAGAAGAGATACACGATAAATAAATAACAACTAAAAGGTTGGATCACCATTTGAGTGGTGTCAAGACACCAAGAATATAATCAAAGCAATTGAGGAGTGTAAATGTAAGTTTGTAGTAAGGGATGCAACAATCATAGTAATGGCTAAGTTAGAATTTTTTTTTGAGGCTATATCTTGCACTTTATAGGAGAATACCATTAATGTTTTTTTGTAGAGGTTATTATTAAGGAATTCATTGGATTTGTAAGGACACTAATAATAAAAAGTCACATTGATTAACTCATGAGAGTCAAGCGTAGTTGCAATATTTTCCAAGATTGGGTTCTTGAGATCAAGGAAGTGATAGAAGCTACAACAATAAATCTAATCTAAAAATTGAATAGACTCTAGTATACAGTCACACCTAGTTACAACATCATCCAAAGTGACCTTAGTGAGTTCAAGACCTAGATTCTAATGCAATAAGTGCACCCTTCATGTTGTCTTGATTATTTTTCCTTTCATGCAATAAAGGCATCAACATTTTAGGGATTGACACGCCTCATGTAACTCTTTAAAGTAGTTGTATATTTTTAGAACTCGAGTTATAATTTTGATCCAAATGACAATGTTAGATTTAGGCTAAATTTGCTAAGAGTTTTAATTTTTAATGAATAATATTAGCTATTAATTGCTTTCCTGTGGGAATTGTAAGGTTGTTGAAATTTTGCATACCATAAAAATAATTTCACCATGGAACTCTTACTGAATATTGTAATTAGAAAATATTTTAAAGTTAACGAAGGGTCATGTCTGTTGTGTTTCAAATGCTTTAACCTTGGTGATGATATGTTTTTTTTAAAGTTGAATAACCTGGTGATATTTGTTTATTGTGCTTATCATGGAATTTTCTATTGGATATGTGCATGAAATATGGTATTCAATTACATTGAATTTAAAAATTATCTACATAATAATTTTCCTTAGATGTTTGCATTGATATTGTGGATGGCTATGCCAATAATAACCATTAAAATATTGGTTTCTTAAAACTCTCCAGACCATTCAAATATAAGAAATATATAAAACCAATAATTTTCCATTTAGATTATTGACTCATATTATTTTTAATTTATTCTCTTTGAACATTGACTATCTTTCATCTTTTTTTACACCTGGGTAAGTTAAGATAGTTTAAGTCTAGATTATTATAGAGATTAGGGTAGATTTGGAATAGTTTAGGTTCATAGATTAAGTTAGGTAATACATTCCCATCCAAGCATACAAAGATCTTATCATTCATCTAATAGATATAGAACACTTGATTGTAGATATTTATCCAATTTGATAATACCAACATACACCCCTTGTAACAATCACATAAATCAATAAGCTTTTCCAATATGATCAAATCCTAGCTTAAAATAAATCTTGGATTTGTTCTCTCATATTTTCAAGAGAATTAGAGTGTTCTATCATTCTACTTAAAGTTGATTGTACTAATAACACCCTCAATAGGGGTCATAACATACTTGTTGAAACTTAATTATACAATTTTTTTAAGTGGTAGTTCTTACCAAAATTTAATTTAAAAGAAAATATGATCCAAAAATAAGATATATTTTTATAGTAATGATGATATGCCACCCAAAATAAGTGGGAATGTAATATTAATTAAAAATATAATTTATATTTGTAATGTGTATTATAAATTCTAGATAATTACAATCTAATCATGCATCATTTACTATGGTGAAACAATTCAATTTAAATTTTTAATAAAATAACTGTTGAGTGATTTAATTATTGATGAGCTAAATTTTTATAATAATGTGGGTTATGATGAGTCCATTCATTAGATAGTTTTCTTATTTTTTAATGCAAGTTCATAGACATTCTCAGACACTTATCTTATACATATTCCTACACTATGTTATCTTTAATGCTTATTATGCAACCTTGAACTTGATTTAAAGTATATGGAAATATGGTTATGATGTGATGGTTATTGCATAATTTATGTGTGGATATGTATAATTGGTAATGGATATCTATGCTTAGCTATGGTTGTTAGTATTGTGTGCATGTTTTATGAACTAACCCTTTGAAACTAGAGGAGGTAGACTGTAGCCCATAGCAATTGCGAGGTGCATCCCGTTGCCAAAGGAGTTCCTAGATAGCAAAGCAGGGGAGGTTCCAAAATAAATTGAGTGCAACAACTACAACATGGAGGCACTTAATGAAGATAATTGTGCATCATTATGATGTCCAATAAATATGTTGAAGGAGAAGAACCTTGTTGCAGTTAGGAGACTAACGTGACTGATTCAAATAGTCAACGCTCCAATTCTCTTATAGTAGATTCTTAGTTCTAATTAGAATCTTCTTCATTTTTTAAGTTATAGATTGCTAGGTCTTTATCACACTTTTATATATAGGGAGTGGTGATTTATGATTTCAGTTTAGAGTCCTTGTTTTAATAAAATTCCCCCTTGCCTATATGTATGGCTTGGTGGTTGAGGTATTAGGAGTTAGTTAATTTTGTTCAAAAGAAAATACAATTACTAGATCTTTTTTAGTTAGTTGTTCTTACAAATACAATATTTATTGTTCAAATCATGGCTCCATGAATAAGATATCTCATCAGAATCTTATATGATATTTTGGAGTTGTGTAATGAATAATTTTTGAGTTATTATGATTGCGTTAAATATAACAAGCTATTATTATGATTGAGTTATTATGTCCCTCACTTCATTTTCTGTACAATTCCTTTTGTTGTAGTAGTTATTCACAAATGGATGTTAATTAGACTTCTTATGTTATTCATGAGCAATTTTTGTTTCACATTTATGCTTTGGTTTGCTTAAGTTTGTTGTACTCTAGGGTGTAGGTTTAGTTATTAATATTAGTTAAATACCAAAATTCATTTCTTGACAGTAATTAGTTACAATCTTATACTATAGGTACCTGTAGCAATAGTGCCAAAATTACTTCCTTTACTATCATACAGTTTTATGATTCCTCAACAAGTGTAACACCTGTACTAGGATGATTTAGGTAGTTTTAAGTCTTTTAAAGCACATACAATGCTAGTACCATCACAAGCTGACCATCACTAGTAGGTAATTTAATGGTCTTTTCAAAGGTTCAAGTGGATTGTTCAGCTAGGTTTTTCCTCTGAATTGTGTGATTGCCACCATGTTTACTAGACATTAGTAGGGACAATGGTGGTACTTAGTGTGGTTTCATCCTCACTAAAAATTATGACAATGGTGGTACTTAGCCTTGATCACTATTAATGTATAGGTAGTAGTAAAAATATTATAGACATGGATATAACGATTTAGGTAATAGTTGTTGGAATTGATCTTTTTTGGTCTTTCCTTAGCTACAACAATTTTGTATGATTTTGCTTCTTATGTCTCATGGGTTTTTTATAAATCATGCATGATTTCTTATAGGTTGCATACATCACAAATTTTCATATTTGTTAATGCAAAATGGGTGGTCTCCAAGATTGTAATTAATCTAACCAAAAAAATGGCCAAAGGGAACAAAAAGTTGAGGTGGTGATGAGTAGATGAGAAAATTAAAAGGCAAAGCACCAATTGGGAGACATTGACCAAAAAAAGAAGCCAAACATGTAAAGTCAACTTTTGATAAGATTTGAAAGTTCAAGAAAAGTTTGGATTTCATGAATAAGAAATACAAGGATGATGTTTGGAGAATTATTGTGCATTTGAAGTTTGCAAATTGTATGCAAGGATGAATTTGAATAGGAATGAGAAATAGGATAAATGTGAGATGAAGGAAGAAGTGAGATTTTAGCACTCCCAAGTTTTGAAAGATTGAATACTTAGAAAAATTTAAGGTGTATATTTAAGGTGAAGGAGATTTAAAAGGGGAGGATAAATTAGAGTTAAAAGTGGTTTAGAGTTAGATTACAAATAAGGAAAAGAGGAGAAGTGTAAAAGAATACATGAGAAAGAAGGAAAAATAAGAAGATATAAATATCTTGTTAAGTCTTGTCAAGTTTGAGTCTTGTTTGGTTATGACTCTCAAATGAATTATACCTCCTTTTATAGTGAATATTTGATGAATATTATTTTCATTGGCTCATAAAAATAAATATTATTCAAAACTTAGTGTTGCTCTAACCATGAACCAACATAGAGCAATACGACCTCTCATCTCAAATGATTATCCATCGGTGCAAGGCTCTAAATTGTGGCACACGTCTCATAGAACTCCTTAATTTGATTTAGAAAATCACCTTGTACAATATAAATGGAATAAAAAATAACACATGGACATGCTCTCAATGTTTTTATTATGTTATAGTTAATATATCATGATTATTTGATACAAATGTGCTATTATATAGATGATTCTATCTATTGAACCAGTTCCCAAGTATGAATTTTCTCAATCTACATAAGTTCTTCTTCCATTGCCTTCATCCAATGTTCATCTTTGCATGCATCACTCACTATTTTAGGTTCAAATTTAGAAAGTAAAGACAAATTTACTCTAGCTTCAACAACTCTACTTCTTGTCAATACTCCTTTCCTCTTGTCTCCAATGTTTGTTCTTTGGAATGATTATTTTGCACATACTTAGGGGTATTCTTCGAAGCTTCTTCCTCTTGATTATGCACTTCTTTTTCTTCAATTTCTTCTTCTTCTTCTTCTTCTTCTTCTTCTTCTTCTCCACAAGCAGGTTCATCTGATACATATCCATATATAGTAATTGAAATTTACATATCTTCATCAACCTTAACATTTTCACTTTCAACAATCTTTCTCAGTATTTTGTTGTAGCATTTGTAAGCTTTGCTTTTAGTAGAATATCCAATGAAGATACCTTCATCAGACCTTGCATCAAAATTTCCTAAGTTTCGTTCATCTCTTTTGATATAACATTTGCTTCCAAATACTCCAAAGTACTTGATAGTAGGAATCCTTCCATACCATAACTCATAGGGAGTCTTTGTGCTATTAGCTTTTTCTTGAACTCTGTTAAGTATGTAAACAACATTATGAATTGCTTCTTTCCAGTAAATTTTTGGTAGGTTAGCTTATTTCATCATAGTCCTAGAAGCTTCTTGAATAGTCTAGTTTTTCCTTTCAACTACTCCATTCTGCTGAGGAGTTATAGGGGTAGACAAGTGCCTCTTTATTCCATGAACTTCAAAAAACATGTTAAACTCATTGAAGGTGAATTCTCCACCTCTGTCAAACCTCAAACATTTTATTTTCAAATCTATTTCATTTTGAACCAAAATACTTTTTCTAATACTAATTTTTGAATGAACAAGACAACTGAGAGGGTGGGGGGTGAATCAATTGTAGCAAATTAAAACATCAAAACCCTCAACAGTAAAATGATTAATCATGAAATTTAGATAACAAAAACTGAAATATCAACACCATACACAAGAGAACACCAGATTTACGTGGAAAACCCAATGAGGGAAAAACCACGGTGAGGATTAGCTCACAATATTAGTAATTGCAAAACCGATACAAGGGCTCATTGCCAGAATAGGACACACTGTCCAAAAAGGATCATAGCTAGGGCTCATTTCCATAGAAAGAAACAAAGAAGATAAAAGAGAAATGTTACATAGAGAACACATTCTCAATGCAACAAGGAATCCACCACAAATGCTCCAAAACTTTTGCAGCCTTGATGAAAAGAGAGTGCTCAACTAATGATTCAATATGGAAATCCAATTAAAACAAACAAAAATAATAGAAAATACCTTTGGTTGATACAATATTAATTTTAGGCCTAGGATGCTCCTACATCACCAAGTAATCTATATATAGACAATAGAGAAATACACAAACCTACTAATAATTGCTAAAATAATGCAACTAAATGAAAATACCAAAAGTGGGCACCCAAATTTGATTGTAAAATTAAGAGTAATCCCAACCAACATGGAAAACCAAAATTCTCTTCTAATTTGATCGTAGCACTAAAACCAATTTGTCTTCAAGTGACCCCAATATTAAATTTTTCAAATGTTACAAAAATTTCCTAGGAGAAATCTCTTTAACCTAAGTGCGACTTCCTACTCTAGGTGGATCATAACTTATAAATTTAGATATTTTATTGTAAGGTATACAATTTTTAAAAAACATTTTAAAGTTCAATATGATATAACCTAAATTATCTTGCATTATGCCATTGGAACAATTTATAGATATCTTGAAATGTGTATAGTGGACTTGCTGCAATTGATGATCAATACAAATATCTTTCATGCAAACATTGAAATTAATTTTTTGATAAGCCATTATGATTTTGTATGCCTATATGATACATAGCCTTCTATGTGTAGTCATCCATAATATCTATTTTTTATTTAGTCTTGGATGAAGGGCTTAGTTATGAAATATCCAATCATCTAGCCTTCTATAAATACTTACAAATTCATAAAAGAACTCATGTAGTGGAATTAAAATATTCACATCATACCTCATCACAAAAAACTAAGAAACTTATTGATTTATAGTATGGATCATATTAACAACATTTACTACTAGATATTTAATTAGAATAAGACACTAATCTTGAATTATAGTAAAATATAAATACAAAAAAGGTGTGGATTCTCAAAGTACTATATTCTAAGTTGATATGGGATTTGGTCTTCTAAAATCATGACTTGATATTGAACTCCAATATAAAAACAAATTCCTTGTAATGTGGAATGGATGATTATTTATATAAAACAAGGATGATGTATCTTTACACTGACAATTTGAGTAGTGTTATATGCACATGTAGCAAGGATCAAGAGTCCATTATTAGATGATTTATATTTTGACCCACTTAAGGAAACATGTAGATGCTCCTTCTTAGATGAATAGGGATATATGAAATTCAATGTGAGATTAAAGATGATATTATAAGTAAAATTATTAGTTGGTATGAGATTTAAATATGTAGTGCTAAAATCAAATAGGGATACTTTAGGTGAATTTGATGTCATATCTAACTTGTCCATGGTAAGACACTTAACAAAGATGTGTCATTATATAATGCACCTTATTAAGCTCAAATATCATTTTGAAGGGTCTATGATGAAATTGTGTTTACAACATAGTGTAAATACTATGTGTAACTTAGTATATTAAGAACGATGACTATGCTAATAATAATCAACCTTTATGGTAAGAATAAGATGATTGTGAAGACTTTTAGAAACCTTCAAAACATAAGTACAACATGAAATACATACTTTTGGTTGATGCAATATTTATCTCACATTAGGTTCTCCTACATTAGATATTGTAAGGAAAGCTTAAGGTGTAGAACAAACTCTCCTAATGTCAAAACTTAGAGAATAATGCAAATATGTCTTTAAATTTTGCAATTATAGTTCATTAAGATGTACATGACAAGAATAATAGAATAGTGAAATAAACACATACACAATTGAACACTAGATTTACGTGGGAAAACCCTTATGGGAGAAAAACCCACCATACCAAAGAAAAATCTCTTGTATTACAATAATTGAATTACATACAAGTTACAGACTCTCCTCTTAGATAATCAATCTCATAGAAGCAACATTTCCCTGATCAACCTTGTATAGAACAAATTCCGATCACACTTCGTTATGCCTCACTGTTACAATGCATATACAACATACAATGAAGAAAACTCACTGATCATTCGACCATTGAACCCATAACAGTTACAGTACGTTGCAATGCATAACAACAACTACGATCGAAATGTTCTCTGTACAAATGGTTCAGTTTAGTTTCCTTTGTTGAGCAACTGTCGAACTTACCAGTCATCGAACAACCATCTCCAAGTCAACAACATCCTCCACTATTCGGCGTACACCTCAACAATCAACCAAGTCTGCGCTCGTTCACCCATGGTCTGCTTCAAAGTCACGATACAATGGTATGTCTACCATGCAACTATCATGCTTGACCAAGTGTCACCGTGGGGTGGCGGTATACACCGCACTACCACTAGACAACTAGGAGGCTTCCATGGGATGGCGGTATACACCACACTACTACTAGACAACTAGAAGGCTCCCACGGGATGGAAGTATACACCGCACTACCGCTAGATAGTGGAAGGCTCCCGTGGGATGGCGGTATACACTGCACTACCGATAGACAACTAGGAGGCTTCCACGGGATGGCGGTATACACCACACTACCAGACCTCTCTCACAATCACCTAGCGGTACAAAAATACAAGCATGAAAGTAACACTTATGCAATTATCAACTGATTGGTGACAAAACTAGGGTTATACCAGTGAGTTTGAGATACATTTTCTCAATAATCTCCCACTTGACGAAGAACTCACTGAACCCCTTTCAAAGAAGTCACTGAATATTCTGGACCCCAAGGCCCATAAAATTTGCACACCATCTGAACTTATCCATGCTCACTGGATTTTCCAATGCATCAACAACATTCTTTAGAGTATCAACCTTTTCCAAACAGACCTTTCCATCCTCCGCCATATCATGTACAAAGTGGTAATGCACATCAATATGTTTCGTCCTAGCATGGAAAGTTGGATTTTTGCCAGAAAAATGGCACTTTGACTGTCACAACAAATAATAATCTTCCATACATCAAAACCAATATTAGAACACAATCTCCTAAGCCAAATGGCTTCCTTACAGGTGTGAGTTTCTGCCATGTACTCAACCACTGTAGTGGATAAAGCGACTACAGCCTGCCGCTTACTCATCCAAGTAGCTGCACCACCATTCATCATGAAAATATATCCATTGGTGGAATTTCTATTGTCAATGTCCCCTGCCCAATCAAAATCCACATATCCATGAATGCTCATTGAATTCTGAGATCTAGTAGAATGACCTTGATAACACAAGGAATACTCTGACATATCCTTCAAGTATCTTAATACTCTTTTTACAACATCCCAGTGCGATCTTCCTGGATTAGCCATAAACTGAATAAGTACTCCCACTGCTTGGGTAATGTCTGGCCTAGTACAAACCATTGCATAAGGCACATTGGTCATGTCCTCCATCTCAATAGGAGATTTTGGACAATCTTCAACAGATAACTTTGTTCCTTGCAAAACTGGAACAAGTAGCTGCTTGTAATCAGTCATACTAAATCTCTCCAAAACAGTATTAATATACTTACTTTGGCTAAGCCAGATCTTTTTCCTCTTTCTATCCCTGGTTATTTCCATTCCCAGAATATACCTTGCTGCACCAAGATCCTTCATTTCAAACTTTGCAGACAACTGAGATTTTAGATCAGAAATCATAGACTTATTATTCCCTATGAAAAACATATCATCAACATAGAGTGCAATAATAAGAACCCGATCATTTTCAGTTTTGAAGTACACACAATGATCTGATTTCAATCTTACAAAACCTAGTGACAAAAAAAATATGTCAGATTTTTGGTACCACATTTTAGGCGACTGTTTCAAACCATATAGAGATTTCTTTAACTTGCAAACTAGATTTTCTTTACCTTTTTCCACAAGGTGCTCAGGCTGGGACATATAAATTTCTTCTTCAAGATCACCATGAAGAAATGCTGTCTTCACATCCATCTGCTCAATCTCCAAGTCATATGTTGTTGCAAGTGACAAAATAAATCTGATAGATGTCAGCTTTCTACTGGAGAAATTTTTTCCCCATAATCAATTCCCTCTACCTGGGAATATCCCTTTGCAACCAACCTCGCTTTATACTTTTCAACACAACCATCCAAACCAATTTTCTTTTTAAATACCCATTTGCAGCCCACAGGCTTTCTACCTTCAGGCAATGGAACTAGATCCCAAGTATCATTTTTCTTTAATGATGCCATTTCTTCATTCATGGCTTCCAACCAGGAATCTGAATCAGAAATTTCAGTTGCCTCTTTTATAGTCCTAGGCTCATCAGTGCTAGTGATTAAAGCATAGGCACAAGTAGAGTCTAATATAGAGAACCCATACCTATCAGGTTGCTTCTTCTCACATGTAGACCTCCTCACAGGCTGAGGCTAAGGTTGTGGTTCTTCTTCAGAACTCACAGAGCTACTCAAACTCTCAGTTTTATGTATACTATCAATGTTTTGTTCCTCTTTTTTTGAAGTTATAGGTATTTCAACATCATTTTCCTCTTTATTTTCTTTCATCCCTGGCTGCAGATCCACTGAAGAAAGTTTCAGCTCTCGAAAGATTACACTTGTGCTGTATAAAACCTTTTCAGTCATAGGATTCTAAAGCTTGTATCCTTTCACAACAATGCCATAGCCAACGAAGATACATTTAACAACTTTGTTCTCCAATTTAGATATCTTCTCATCTGCAACATAAACATATGCTTTGCAGCCAAAGACACGAAGATGTCTCAGAGAGGGATTCTTACCAGACCAAGCTTCTATAGGTGTTTTATCAACAAGTGCTGATGAAGGAGACTGATTCAACAAGTAACATGTTGTAGCCACAACCTCAACCCATAAATTTGTCTAGACCAACATTGCTTAACATACTTCTTTCCTTCTCCATCAACATCTTGTTCAACCTTTCAACAACTCCATTTTGCTGCGGTGTGTAAGGTGTTGTTTTATGCCTCTTAATTCCATGGTCTTTGCAATACCTTTCAAAATCTCCAGAATAGAATTTACCACTGTTATCTATCCTCAAGCATTTAATTTTTCTTCCAATTTGATTTTCTACCAAGTTCTTAAACTCTCTAAACTGACTGAACACTTCTGATTTATTTTTCAAAAAATATACAAATGCCCTCCTCAAATAATCATCAATAAAGGATACATAATATTTTGAATTCGACAACGAAGGAACATTTACTGGACCAAAAACATCAGAGTGAATATAATCCAAAACACCAGAAGATTTGTGTGGACTAGAGTAAAAAGAAAAATGATGATGTTTACCATATATACAATGTTCACATAATTCAAATTCCAGATTACAATCATCAAGCCCCTCAACCAGGTTTTTATTTTTCAAGGCTTTTAAACCTTTTTCACCAATGTGACCGAGCCTTTGATTCTAGAGCATAGTCTTCTCTGCTGGAAGTTTAACTTCAAAATAATTTTCCCCTATAGGGACTTCGGTCTCCTTCTCTACATGAACAAACTTTTGTGACTTTGCAGAGACACTGTTAAATTGAAAAAGTGCGTCCAACTCATATAGAGTACCTATTCAGGCACCCCTAGCCAACACCATGGAGCCTCAAGTCATTTTACAACCATTGCTTGAGAATGAGACTTGCACTCCAATATCATTTAGCTTACTTACAAAAAATAAATTCTGACCTAGACTTGGTATATACATTATGCCATCAATTCCCTTAATTCTTCCATCGAGAAACTGAATTCTAACTCTTCCATGGCCAACAATTTCCAGAGATGAATCACTTGCTAAATACACCTTTCCACCATTGTATTTTCATACTTTGTGAACCAGTCTCTATGAGATGTCATGTGGAAAGAGGCTCCAGAGTCAATCAACCAAACATCATCTAATGCCTGAGTTGCCAAGCCTGCAATAAAGGCATCTGCTCACTCTGAGAAGAATCATTATCAGAAGAGTTCTTCTTCTTCTTTTTATCCTCTTTGTAATCCCTTTGGACATGACTAGGCTGCCCACAGTTCTAGCACTTCACCTTGGAATTTTTTCCAGGAGACTTTGATCTCCCTTCTGATTTTTATTTGGAATTTTTATCCTTCTTCTTGCCTTTTTCTTTTGATCTGCCACGAATAGCTAGAGCCTCCTTTTCCATCTCAGAAGATTTCCTTCTCATTTCTTCTGACAATAAAGAAGCAACCACATCTTCCATCTTGAAAGTGGTTGTCGTGCTCCCAATCACCATCACTAAATGATCCCAAGAATCAGGCAAAGAACACAAGGAAAGCATACAACAATCTTCATCATCATTTTTCACACTCATAGATGTTAACTAAACAATCAATGTGTTAAACGTATTCAAATGATCAGCCACAGATGCTCCTTCCTCCATCTTCAAAGAGTATAAATTCTTCCTTAAGAACAACTTATGCACCAAGGACTTGCCTTGATAAATGTCTCCAAGCTTCTTCCACAAAGAAGATCTGAATTTCTCTTCGTGAATGTTTAGGAGAACAAAGTCTTCCAAACAGAGTCTTATCAACCCTTTTTCTTTTTTGTCTATGAGGTCCCAATCTTCTTGCTTCATTCCAGAAGGTTTCATTCTAGACACAATAAGCCAAAGATCATGATCCACCAATAGGTCTTCCATTTTGAGTTTCCACAACTCAAAATTGCTACCATTGAATTTCTCAATTTCAATCTTTCCTGATGTGCTTGCCATCTTAATCTACAATTGAGATTGCCAAACTTATACAAAAAGCTCCCACTGAACAAGATTGACACAAAAAACCCAACCTACCCACAAGGATAACACAACTAGCCATACTTTGATACCACTTGTAAGGAAAGCTTAAGGTGCGAAACAAACTCTCCTAATGTCAAAACTTAGAGAAGAATGTAGATGTCTTTAAATTTTGCAATTACAGTTCATAAAGATGTACATGACAAGAATATCAAAATAGTGAAATAAACACATACACAGTTGAACACCAGATTTACATGGGAAAACCCTTACGGGAGAAAAACCCACCACACCAAAGAAAAATCTCTTGTATTATAGTAATTGAATTACATACAAGTTATAGACTCTCCTTTTAGATAATCAATCTCACAGTAGCAACATTTCCCTGATCAACCTTGTACAAAACAAATTCTGATCACACTTCGTTATGTCTCACTGTTACAATGCATATACAACATACAATGAAGAACACTCACTGATCATTTGACCATCGAACCCATAACAATTATAGTACGTTGCAATGTATAGCAACAACCATGATCGAAACGTTCTCTATACAAATAGTTCAGTTTAGTTTCCTCTGTTGAGCAACTGTCAAACTTACCAATCATCGAATGACCATCTCCAAGTCAACAACGTCCTCCACTGTTCGGTGTACACCTCAGCAGTCAACCAAGTCCACGCTCGTTCACCCATGGTCCTGTTAGCTCTCAAAAACGTAGGAAAAATACCTCAAGAGGCTGCCAATCTCTTGATACACTTTAGGGTAACAAACAAGATTGAAAAAATTCAACCTTCTATGCTTTAGGTGCTGCAAGACCTGGGTAGGTGTACCTCTCTGAATAGTGCAGTCTTGACTTGTGATTATCTCTTAAAAGTAATTTTTCCACAATGGCAATTGGAGGTGAACAAATGAAATCCAACTTGAAAATAATAACAATATTCTGATCTGAATCCAAAAATGAATGCTTGATTAACAGATGTAAAGAAAACTGAATAAGTTCAAATGGTGAAGTGCAGAGACTAATGCCTTGTTGGGTATGCGGAGTCAAATGAGATCAAGATAAGCAACACTTTCTGGAGAAGACACAAATTATCTGACATACATTTTGTTTACAACTTGTATAAACATGCAATAATGTGACTACTAAGTTCTACTTCAATAATCCAAAATGAGTTTCTCTGATTACTGTGATCAATAAAAGGATTTTAATCTTTGCTTGAAAGAACCAGTTGATTAATCACACAAATACAAAAAATGTGTATCAATAAATTAAACATAAACTTGTTATGTTAATTTAAACAACCAGAAAAATCATTCATGGAGACAACTTAGCAGTATTTTTCATTTCAATTCAACAGATAATTGACACCAGAGAAATGTAGCAACATCAACTGAATCTCATAAATACCTCCATTGTGAAATCATGCAACAATAACCTCTGGTTTGATAATTTTGTTTTACTGTATCTACTTGCAGTATATCAAAAATCTAATGTCTAGTCCCAATTAACAACTACAACATGCTTATTTATACACTAGCATGAGAAAAACATCAAAATAAAATATTATGTCAACCCTCCACAAGATTCGGGCTCCAATCGAGCTGGCAGGCAATGGTCTTCAAGTGTATTCATGTTGGCCTCAACATTTTAAAACTTTGCTATTTACCAATGACAGTCGGCAAGATAATGCAAGTGGTCCCGCCAAAGGCAATTCATTCGCTTATCACTCCGCTTGCATCCCTGTTTTAATCGCTTTCGTCGTAGCTACCCGTTAGTCATATCGAAATCAAATAATGTTCCTTTGTTTTCACTTTTCTTCGCTATAACTCATAGGTATCGTGGAGACCTCACACATAATGTATTAAGTTTCACTGAGAGCCCATACTGTTTTCCCAGTCACCAAGACACAGGAAGAGTCATATCGAAAAGCACACATGTTTTGTCCACTATCGCTGTGACCACACGACCCCAAAGAGACCTCATATAGATTGAAACTTGTTTTGCCGAAGATCTTCATTTACTTTAAGTCACTGAGACACGAGCAAAGTTCTCACCGACGAACTCCCCTTGTTCTATTCACTGTCGCCGTAGCTCATTTGGGTCGGTGAGAGGTCACATAGATCATTTTAAGTTTCACCGAGAGCCTCCATCCAACTTCATGTCGCCGTGACCAGACCATCGTTACGCCAAACGCAAGAAGTGTCGCCATAGCCCATCGCTCTCGAGGAGACCAAATACTGAAACACATAAGTCACAACGAGCCATCCTTAATTCCATTCAACTTTGCCAAGACTGCAAGATTCTCTCACCAAAAGGACACCCAACGTGCTCGCCAAGACCCAAGCCCTTCACCATGACCTCCTGCCGCAAACACATGCCTTTGCCGATGTCCTACGTCGCCGAGACAGATATAAAGTCCTGCCGAAAGTATATTCAAAGAGAAACTATGTGTAAGGTCGGCGAGACCGAAGGTCACTTGCCAAGATCTTACAACGATAGCCATATCTCCCACCGAGCCGTTCCATCATCTACCGGTCGGTAAAACAAAATGAAATCGCCAGGACATGATGCTGATACCCCAGACCTCTGCCGATAGACCCCATCCATAGTTGCCAGTCATCGTGACAATAAGAATGTCCTGCCGACCACCTGAAACAAAAGAATTTAGCAGAAAAACATAGTGGGTCGGGGAGACAAATGGAGACCTATGCCGATACAGACCCAGACATGAAAAATGCACAATATGATTGATTCAAAGGGACAATATGGAAAAATATAGATGAAAAATGCATATGGTCGGACCAAATCAGGAAATTTATGAATGAAAACTTATGTAAGAACACTAGATTTTTATAGTTCTAACAGGTCCACTTCAAAGTCATGGTACAATGGTATGTATACCATACAACTATCATGCTCGACCAAGTGTCACCGTGGGGTGGTGGTATACACCACACTACCACTAGACAGCTACGTGGGATGGCGGTATACACCGCACTATTGCTAGACAACTAGAAGGCTCCCGTGGGATGGCGGTATACACCGCACTACTGTTAAATAGCTGGAAGGCTCCTGTGGGATGGTGGTATACACCGCACTACTGCTAGATAGCTAAGAGGCTTCCGCGGGATGGCAGTATACACTGCACTACCACACCTCTCTCACAATCACCTAGTAGTACAACGATACAAGCATGAAAGTAACACTTATGCAATTCTGAGCTGATTGGTGATAGAACCAAGGTTATACCAGTGAGTTTGAGACACATTTCATCAGCTGATACTCTAAGTATTTAAAAAGTGAGCCTCCCACTTGTGCTTGAGAAAACAAAAAAACTAAAATGATTGACTTCTATTATAGACATACACGTAGAATATTCAGTAGTTCCACCTTTCAGTTTTACCAAATATTATTTGTACTTATATTTTTTTATACTCTTTTCAATTATGATCTCTATTATATGTTCAATCTCTTTCACTTACTATGTTGTCACTTTTCTCATCCAATTCATCTCTACAATTCCTTCTCCAAACTCTCCTCCATGATACTCATATAGATAAACTTTATTAAACACCATGTCTTTAGGAAATTCAACTTCATATGAATTATCAAAATTAAATTTCCTTATGATCTTGCATGATCCAAATTTCGTCATCTTAAATTTATTATATGTACCTCAAGGAAATCTCTCCTTTCTTAGATTTACCATTGGTTCATATCCAACTTCATGTTCATTATTTTTCCTCTTCACACTAGCCTTCTTATAATTAGTATTAATTTTCTCTAAGTATTTTCGTACCTATTCATATAATTATTTCATATATTTTATTTTTTAACCCTCACACTCCATTTGTCCTCATTTCTATTCTCTCAATTATGATACATTTCTTGTATTTTAACCATACACCATATCAAATAGTGTTTTCCTTGAACTCTTGTTCATATAATTATTATATGCAAAATATTCTTGTGTTAATACCACATCACAATTACCAATATTTTCACGTTCTTGACAACTAAATAAGTTCATGAAATTCCTTTTTATCTCTTCTACCTATCCATTAGTTTGTAAGTGATATGTTGAACTAAATTTTAAAATTTCTTCATTTTGTTCCACAATGTCCTCTAGAAATAACTAATAAATTTGGTATCTCTATCAAGAATTATACTTATAGGATGTCCATGCAATCTCATAATTTTATTTAAAAATAAGTCAAATATATGTATTGCATCATTATTTTTCTTGCATGCTATGAAATGTGCCATTGTAAAAAAATAGGATCTTAGATTACTAATGATCACAAATAAAGATAAAATAATAGAATTAGAATTACAAGATAAAAATATTAAACATGTTACACAATATATAAATGGGTAAAAAAATTTGAGATAAAATATTGCATAAATCATCATTTCATCATAAAAAACTTATAGAATGGTTTGTTAAAACATAAATCAAACCTATGATTTGCTGTCGCTGTGCCAACTGATTCTGCTCGTCCCTCATTGAACACTGTTGCTGATCCCCTAAATGCTCTCGACTCCTCTTCTACGCTGTCGGCTTCGTTGCGTGGAGACTCTCCGTCCGTTGTGGTTGTAGATGAACTGCTCATCTCGCCTCACTTGGTTGACCTTGGCTTTGAGCCTTCCTGGTCTATTGTGCAGAAAAAGAAGAAGAAAGGACTCCCCAAACTGTGACCTTGGGTTTTGGGAGTCAGTCTTATCCCCCTAGATTCTGGGGATGTCTAGTTCTAGTACTTCTTCCAACATGTTGTCTGTCGACTGTTTGTGTTTTGGTACTGTTTTGTGTGTGGACTGTTTTGTCGAGCCTTGTAGCTCCTATTTGTAGCTCTTTCTAGTTCATGTCCTATTTTGAACTAGCTCCTTTTTGGCCCCGAGGGCCCTTCGTGTAAAGGGTACAACACCCTATAAATGCTTCTTACCTTATCAAAAACATAAATCAAACCTACAGAAAAATTGTCCTTACTTCCACATGACCAATAACACCTCTTGTGCATAGTGATAGAAATCACTATTACTTTCAAAATTCTCACACCTCTCAATGAGAGAGAAACTCCTTAATGATAAGGGGTGGAAAATACTTGAAGAGGTATTTTTCACATCTATTCAAAACTATCATTTTATAAATAATTACTAATCTAATAGTTTATGAGATTATTAATTAATTACATGACATATGCTTTATAAAGAATATAATATACATAAGGTTTTATAACCTTATATTAAAATAATATTTAAATTCTAGAAGGTATGATCCCTAATATCATTATTTCATAACAATCCCCTTAAAGTTAATAGGGGTATAACCTGCATATTTCTATAAAATAAAAATGAAGTAACCCAGTAATTTTGACAGTGATAAACATGGATACAAATATATTCCAAAATGAAGATCATGTTGAACATAGGTTGTAATTGATGTCAAAGGTTGTTATCAAAGGGTGTCAAGGCTGTAAGAAATGTCATTGTTGTGAAGGTTTTAAATGATAAAAAAGATTGTAGGAGTACTAAAATTATCATGTAGAGAGTTGCAAAAATATATGCTATATTTCTAGTTGCATGCTACTCATCAATTGTGTAGGTTGTCTAATCAATCAGATCCTATATCAAGTAACATGCAACCACTTTCCAAGAGTTGGTGTGTATTGTATGATTATTATACCATGTTTCTTGTATGCTATCAGTATGACTATGGCAGTCCAGAATTTTGTGCAAGGATATCTTTTGGGTAGAGAGATTTCTTTGGCAATATAAATGTTGGAATTTATTTCAAAAATGCGGTATTGCTTTGCGGTTTGGAAGAAGAGAGTATGTCTATACTTTCTTTATTAGTTTCCTAAGTTTTCAGAGGATATATTCAGCGTGCAAGAAGTTTGAAGTGACAAAAGGTTTTTCAACTTGTTCAAAGTTTAATGCATGTGCGGTGATGGCTAGTAGCGTGCATAATTCAAATCTTGCGTGTGGTGTTAAGATAGGACTTGGTTAAGGTCCCTGTCATAGCACACGACATCAAGTTGTCTTGGCAGAAATAAATTTATGTTTGGACCATTGTGTTACAATTTCATGTAATTTGAATTTAGGTCCACCTTGTTGAACACTCATAATACTGAGAGGGGGGGTGAATCAGTATTCTTTAAAACTCTCCAAACATTTAAACATAATCCACTTAGCATATTCAACTAAAGTAAGGAAAGAAAGCATGAAACATTAAAAAAATCACATAACACATGAACACTAGGATTTTTATGTGGAAAACCCAAAATGGGAAAAACCACAGTGAGGATTAGCTCACAATATATTATAACTAGTTATGGTATATTTATAGAAGTGCTCACTACAGGTGAAATCACTATCCAAGTGGACTCATTTCCCACAAATAAAAAGATAGAAGAGAGATTGTGGCTCACAACCTATTTTGAACTGTTACAATTGCATCTATCATATGCATGAAATACAATTTCAATGAAGCTCAATAAACTAACTTTACACACTTCATCTAATTTTGATCTAACACTCTGCTTTACTCTGCATTCACATCACTTTTAATCTTCTACTCAATATTCACAACTTACATTCACACTGCTCTGATAATATTCATAGGTAGGAAAGTTGGAACATTCATCTCTATCTCCAAAACATCAAAAAATATCTAACATATATATCCGCTTCAAGCATAACATCAATTAGGTTGGCCTAATTAGATGTAACACCCAACATATAACTTATTGGCTCCAAAATTTTTCATACACACCTCACACCAAAATATAAAACTCAAAATAAATTGAAATAGGTTAGCATGAGCCTATAATATATCCCACATAAGACCACACTACTTATTTAACCTTCACATGCCTTCAAACTTATTAGGTTGGCACTGCTGAAGACCTAATGAAAAAATTCATCAACTGTGTATCCACATATGAACACATGGACCTCAAACCTCGATGCTAGTTGGAATTCATACACTATTGCCATCTTTCAACATATCCACAAAAGAACAAAGCCAAAATATTATCCGCGGAGAAGTGCAGACTCTCCCATTGAAATGTATTGTACAAGAAATAAAGTTAATTCACTAGGCCGGACTTTTGTTATTTATATCTTTTAGACCGATAGCCAAAACATGATGAAATCTTGGAATCAGATACTTCTAAAATCCAAAAAAATAATTTTAGAAGCACAAAGTGAAACCTTCATTAGTGGACTAATGCAGATCCAAAAACAAGTGCTCTATTACACTAAACTAACAAAATTGACACTTAGTCAATTTCCAACACAACTTACTTCTCGAGATCAAGCCATCGTGCAAACATGTCTTCCATAGCAACTCAAAAAATTGTTAGAAATAATAAAAAGGATTTGCACCAAAATATTCACACCAAGATGCCATGTTGACATCAATGACAACACTACAACACAATAATATACCTTTGTACTTATCCCTCATGCTCATGTTTCCAATAACAACATCAATGACATTCTTCCAACAATCTCCCCATTTGATGGCAACATGCAAAAAATCTCCAAAACATTCTTCAAACCATTCTCCTCCTTTGACATCAAGGGAAAAGGGAGCATACACCAATTGTTCTGACATTCACCGGATCTCCCCCTAGGAAATATGTGCATATATATACAAACTAGAAAGATTGGATTGACTCCCCCTGAGTCATGTACTAAAGCAAAAACCCAAAAAAAGTACTAGAAATTGCTCTATATACTCTACATATTTACAAAGAATCTCGAACATAAATATTGAAATGCATAAAGAGTGAGAAATATGTCAACTGAAGGAGGTTGACGCTTGCAAATTCTATAAATGGGCCTATCATGCTTGCTTACCTTCTTCCCATTCCTTCTTTGCAGCCTCAAGCAATTTGCACCGTGTTTCAAACTCCATTAATAACTCTTCTCTTTATTTCTAAGTTCTAGGTACTGGATTCACGTGCATAGATTTATCGACACTCAAAAGAGCTCTTCAAACAAGTATGAATTTGAGATTTACCAAATCCCTTATTTCTCTGAATTATAGAATGATATGCTCTTTCTAGGCTTGTAACTGAAAGAATTTCTTATGCAAATCTTCTATGATATTTCATGTATCTCCAGTCAGGACAAGTGCTAGATCATAGGCACTTGAGGCAATGTTGATCTGGGTCTCAATGGAGTCCATTTCCTTCCTAATGCTCTTTGTGGCTCTGGGCCACTTCATGCCATATTGATAAAGAGCCTTATCTACACACCCTTGTGCATCTTTTAGATTCTCTTGAAACATTTTATGCATAAGAGCACAATTCTTGGTGATTTCTAACATTTTCATATCATTTTTATTCTTTTTTCAACCTCTTTCTCCACTTCATATTTAAGAATAGAGGCATACACCTTAAAAGAATCAATTAATTTTAGATTTTCCATACCAGATAGTGATGTGTCTATTTTTCTCTAGATATAGCTTCCTGTAATGCTTTGATTGCATCCTCCATTAATTCTCCACTCTTTTGGCGAGTTTCTATGATCTCCTTTGGGATAGATGCATGAAATACATCTCCCAACTATAGCTTGTGGAGTAGGGAAATCTTATCCAAATCTACATTAACCTATTGCATCGGTAGTTGTAGTAGTTGGGATGACACAACAGGTTGGAAATTGGGCTGCATACTTAATATAGATTCTTCAAGGAATCTCTAGAGGAGTTGGAAGATTCACTGGAAGTCTGTGATTTTCACAACCTTTCCCTTTGATTCCTTTTCCTCAATATTTCTGGAGTTTACTCATTTTTCTTCTTTTGTTTGTGCATCTCCAAATGCATCCTAATTCTCATCTTCATGACCATCATTGCTTGTATTCTCTTCATCTACAGGGTTCTCTGTGTTAACCGAAGGAGTAATGTTTTCTTCTGGTACTGGAGGAGGAGTATCTTGCTATGTAATGTATTCTTCGATCATTGCTTCCTCAACATTCCTTTCTATCATGTCTTCCGCTTCTAGAGGTGTATTATCCTATGTAGCATCATCATTTGCATCATGCTCATGTTGAGAATCATCTATCTGCACATCTCCTTCAATATTTTGTTCTGATGTAGGGGTCTTCACATTCACTTCTTTATTCTCTGGTGTCATTCCCAACTTTTGTGCTATATCTTTTGCTTTTTCAATGCTTTCCTTTTTGAGTCTTTCAAGATCTTTTTGACCTTTACCCATAAGGGTTTTCACCCTTTTCTTAATTATAATTTACTTACTGAATACTGTGGCCAAAGTGGCACTATTTTCCTCAAAGAGAGGAGCACTTATTCTTTCCAATAATTCTTCTCTTAGCATTGCTTCTTCATCTACAACTTCTTTCCTTGTCTCTATCAAAATATTCCATAAATTTACATGTATTTGTTTCTTAATGTTTCGTATGTCAAATTCAAGGATAACAATATACTTAGTGATAGCTTCAATAATGGTAGGCTTATCCACCTCATATTATTCTTTGTATAGGGCTATAGTCTCCCCTAACATCTCATTCTACAAAATGCTATTGAATAATGCTTCTAATTTCATAGGAGAGTGAGTTTTTGTTCTTTGCTCTCATCTAGAGTCTTTTTTTTTTTTTTTTTTCTGAACTCTTCTTCTTTTCTAGAGAAGCCTTCTTCGTGGATTCTTTCTTATTTTCCCTCATGTGAATAAATTTTTTATTCTTTTCTTCCTCTATCTCCTCTTCTTTGTTTGTGTTAATAATGTCAAATCTTCTTCTTTTAGCACTTGTCTTCACTTTGTGAAACATCACTTCTCCTCTTGTAGACCAATGGGGTACTTATTACTCTTCTTCTTATACATTTACTCTTGTAAACCGTCCTCTCATTAACTTTTGATTTTGTCTTTTCTTTTTAGGGGCAGCGGTGGTGCTACCAGAGTAGCCTTCTTCTCTATCCTTGTCATATGCACAACTAGAGGGGATTTCTCCTTCAAGGAGGACTAACAGTTGTTTTCTTTTTCTCTCCAATAGGCTACCTAGTCCCGAAGGACTTTTGAATAGAGGGAGGAGTGGTAGATATCCTACCAAATCTTCTTGTGCTTCTAGATCCTCCTATAGCACTAGATTCTCCCTTAGCTTTTTCCCTTGCATACTGCATTTGTTCCTTTGAGATGCCCATTTCCTCTGCAATATCTTCAACCATCTTTCTAACCTTCTTATGTATTATTGGTTTCTTCTACTCCATGTGGACCTCCATGGAATTTTCTCCATAAGTTCCATATCTTTCTTTAGTTGTATCCTTTGCACTTTTCAACAAAATGTCAACTAAACCAATTATCTCTTGTTCAATGACCTCATATCCCAATGCAAGGATCCCCACAATCCTTGGTTCAACTACCTCCATGATGCATTCATCAATACTAACCAAAAATATGATATCATTTTTATATTTCTCTACCATTTTCTTTGGAATCCTATCTCTCTCACGCATTCTCTTTTGAAAAACAACAAAGAAGGCAACAAGTGCCTCATCTTGTGCATTTCCATCACCAAGACTACTCATAAAATCTTTGATTTGGTGAGCAACTGGTTTTCCTTGCAACCATTTCACTCCTTTGGTTTTGGGGAGTTCTTTTAGAAAATAGAAAAGGAAACACAACCAAATTCCCATACTTAAATGCATATTTCTTTTCTTTTGTTTTCTTTAGATTTTCCATCAATTGTTGCTTTAGCAACTCACAAAAATCATAGTCCATTCCTTTTTCAACCATCTCATATGCCACATTAATTGTGGTGGCAGACACATAATTATCTCTGTTAGTGAAATAGATTTTGTACCCAATCAACATTGATGCATATCTCAATTACATTTCTGATGGGATTTACTACTAAAGCCTCTTGTTGTATGTTGCACCTATGAGTTCCTTTACCACTTCATTCTTAACTGATTTCAACACTGGAATAGGTATGGTGGAGCATAGACCTATAACCTCTCTAATCACCTCTTTTGTTATCATGTTAGGCATGTTGGTCCAAACAAATTTGTCCTAGATTCTACTTAATGTCATTCTAACCCACTTGCTATCAAAACAAAATTGGAAACCATTGCCATACATCCAATTTCTTCGTGACTAGTTTTTAATACTCAGGTTTTAGGGAAAAGTTGTTTCCAGTCAATTCTTTAATCCATAAATCTCCTAGCTTATTATGATCAAATTCTTCTATCTTTCCATGAATGTAAATCCTTATATCCTCAGTTGGAAAAACCCCATATGGAACATGAGAAAATGCACCAAGAGATTCATCTTCAATAGATTTTGCAGGGTACTTAAATTTTGGTTGTGGCTTCTCAGTTACTTTTATAACCTTTGATGTAACCATGAATTCATGTTTCTTTTCAAACAAACTTTCTAAAAACTAGGGAAAAGTTGAGATTCTAAATAGATTTTCTTTCGTTTGTTGAACTAGGGTTTCAATGCACTGAATCTTGAATCACCTTGATTGCTTCAAATCACTTCTTCGTTGCTTTTCTTCTTCTCAATTCTCGTTATGAATGAATTTTCCTAAGTGAAATCACTTATAACCCTTATAATTTGACCTAATTTCGCATCGAATTCCTTAACAATAAAGCTAGTAAACCCTTGTCTGTATGCACAGTCAACTTCTAATGCTCCAAAAACTTTCGCATTGACATATTTTCTTTCACAATATTCACCAATAGATCAAGCATGCCATTCTTCATCATATATCTTCATGTTGAGGCACTGACACCATTTCTTTGGAAGGTGAAATAAGATGTTCATTAAAGCTCCGCCTGAGCCAAAGCTCTCAACTTAGTTTCTAGAGGAAACATCTGCACCAGATGGAGGTATAGATTCATCCTTGAATTCTATCTCTTCCTTCTTTCTCCAAATATTTTCCATCTCCTTCTTTGTTTCTACTGGATCAACCTTTTTTACTAGTTCATTCCTCTTTACCCAATTATCCTTCCTCATATTTCTGCTTTTGCAAAACTTAGCAATGTGTTCAGGCCCATTACAATTATAACATGTGACATTATTTTGACTAATATTTCTTTCATTCATTCTAGATTTGCATTGATTAGCTTTGTGTATTAGAATATATGTTATCAAAATGAAAACAATAAACACAAATAATAGAACTTTAAACTAAAAAAATGCTAATTAATTTGATTTCAAATAAAGAAATGAAGCTTCCTCAGAGGGTTCCATCTTCCTCTATCTCTAGAGATTTGTTCGAAGCAACTGCTCTCAGATTGTGTAAGCTCAGCTTCTCCAAATGGCAATCTGCAGAATGAGTATGCAAAGTGATAAAGCTTCTCTATCCTATATGCTGGTGGAGGTGAGAATGCTGACGGATATGCACAGGTGGATTATGTGGGGTTGAGGATGAGATGGATGCTATGATATGCCATGATTCTATACTATGCAATGAAACAAGAATGCTGTGAATGCTAAAAGGCTTATGCTATTGAAATTTGACTATAATTATTCTATTGAAAGCTTCTGTGTAATTTCACAGACCCGATAGTCCTTTTTATAGCTTTTTGCAGGCACAATCCTGGCTGGCAAGAATCAACGGTGTGAGGTTGTTGGTAAGTTTGAATGGTGAGAGATGGAGAGGTTGAGAAGAAGATGGAAGAGGTTGGGAGGTTGGAGAGAAGAATGGAAGCCTGTCTTCAACCCACGGGAACAAGCTTGCACAAGAACAGAGGAATTTAATTTTTTGTTTTGGCAGTTTGTTTCTCGGTTGTTGAAGATAATGCAAAATTAAATAAATAAATAAATAAATTTATTTAATTTCATGTGAATTTGAAGAAATTAAATATTTTTGAAATATTTAATTTTAGAACTATAGAAGACTTCAATTAAATATTTAGAATATTTAATTTGGAAATAGACTTTAGAAGAATTAATTAAATATTTTGGAATATTTAATTGTAAATGTGACTTTAGAAGAATTAATGAAATATTTTGGAATATTTAATTGTAAATGGATATTAGAAAATTTAATTAAATATTTTGGAATATTTAATTGTAAATGTGACTTTAGAGAATTAATTAAATATTTTGGAATATTTAATTGTAAATGGATATAAAGGAATTTAATTAAATATTTTAATATTTAATTGTGAAAGGATTTTTAGAATAATTAGAAAGAGGAATATTTAATCTTTATTTGAATAAATATTCAAGCCAAGATTGTATGATAATTAATATAAATAAATCATAATGTTTATTTAATTAATTAAAATGGATAAAAGTGATTAAATAAACATTTATTTAATCGAAATGAAAGAATGAACAATATAAATAATTATTTAGATTTATTTATCACATTAGATCAATTGATTTAATTAAATATTAAAATATTTAATTAATTACGCATATTGATGTGACCATTTTGGGAATTATTACATTTTGCCCCTCTTTGAAGTGATGTGTTTTACGCATTGCTTCAAGAATTTTGAAATTTGCCCCAGATGTTGATTGTCGAATGTTGATAGGTATATGCCCCCTCAAACGATGAATCGATAATATTTTGATTTTTGTGAATTTTTTTGTGAATTTTTTTAGATTTTTTGTGAAATTTTCAATTTTTATGATTTTGAAGATGTCGATTCATCGTTTGAAAATTATGATGTAAAGAAAATGACTTGAAAAAGATGTAAGATGAAAAATGATGACCTAAATTGCCCCTGCTGTGATAAAATGTGTTAAAATCCACCAATTTTACCCTTAAATAGGTTAAAAATGTCATTTTCCATGTCATTTTCCATTTTAACTTAGTAAAATTTGTAAATTTTGAGCTATGGAGAGATAATTATGGCACTTCCGATTCACCAGCACCGTTTCGAGCGCATTTGACGACATCAGCGTCCGGCGCACTATGGACCCCCGGTATGTACCCTGTGAAACTCCTGCTTTTTGAAAATTTTCCGTTCGTTGCACGTTCATCGATGTTTTGATTGTGAAATATTATGTTTTAGCGCTCGTAATAATTTTCATAGCGCCCATGACAATTTATGTAGCGCATATAATCCTGTAGCGCCCTTGATAACTTTTGTAGCGCCCTTAATGTTTTTTGTAGCGTATATAATCCTGTAGCGCCTTTGAAGAATTCTATAGCGCCCTTGATTAGTTCTGTAGCACCCATAATCTTGTAGCGCGTATAAGGATTTCTGTAGCGCCCATGACCATTTTCTTAGCGCCCATGATTGAATTGTGTTGTGATAAATAAATTTGTTCCCAAAGTTGTTGGAAAAAAAATAATAGCTGATAAATTTGCTTTTAAAGTTGTTAAAAACAAATAGCACTGATAAGTTTGCTTCTAAAGTTGTTAAAAACAAACGTGATTTTGATTATTTGCTTTCATGAAAATAAAAAACAAATAGTTTGATTGATTTGTTTGCTTCTAAGGTTGTTAAAAACAAACGTGATTTTGATTATTTGCTTTCCATGATAAAAAACAAATAGTTTGATATTCAGATTTGATTGATTAATCATGATGATTTGATATTGATTTTGATTTGTCATGATGATGTTGCAACAGGAGAGATTGGGCATTTTGCAATTACGGGAGACATTCTGAGTACATGGACATTGATTCCACATCTGTTATAGTCAGATCGAGATGTGATCGAGGCATGTGGATTGACTGCGTTGCTTGACATGCCTGAGGTGCGCCTCAATAGAGCTTTATTGACATCACTTGCAGAGCGGTGGCATAGTGATACCAACACATTTCATTTACTGACCAGAGAGATTACAGTAACCCCTGAGGACGTATATTGCATCTTGAGGATCCCAGTAATGGGAGAGATAGTGGTTTTTGATAGCCGAGAGGCTGGATGCACGGATGCTTTGAGGAGGATTTTCAGAGATGATCATGTTGCTGGATACTTCATCCCATGGGGCGAGATGACAGATACATATCCACCTTTACCATCCGCACTTGCAGGTTTCATTGGAGGTGTTTTGTGCCCTGACCATAGGTCGAAGGGGTTCGCAGTCGGGTGGGGTCATGTGTTGGAGAGTATGGTGATGCAGGGGACATGGTATGCATGGGGGACATGCATGCTTGCTCACTTATATGATGAGTTACATCATATTGTATATGGTAGAGGCCGAAGTTTTGCTGTTGGTTGCTCATTATTATAGATATGGGCATGGGAGCACTTTGCTATTATGCATCCCGCGACTCATGGACGATGACCTGTCGGCTGTTCGTACAGATGGGGATATGCTGATATTATTGCTCAGCCAAGACTGGGCAAACTAGATCATTGGCAGCATCTCTTGGATGGTCTTGATACAGTATGCTGGCGGCCATATGTAGATTGTGAGGCATGGCTAGAGGATGTGAGGGAGATGCCTTATGTCTGTATGTCCGGATATCTTATTGGGCATACTCCATGGATTATTGAGAGATTTCTTGCTGGACGAGTGTGTCGACAGTTTGGTCAGATTTAGGGTATGCCTGTGGGTTCCGCCATTTATGCACGACGACAGCCAGAGCTTACAGTATGGGGTCCATGTATTTCATATGAGGCAGCGGTGGAAAAGTTTACTAGTTTGGGAGTGGCTATGTGGGATTACCGAGTTGTTGTCCTAGACGCAGGGACGACGCCAGAGTATAGTCAGTATGTGTTAGAGCATCCTGCACCACGTATGTTTGATCCTGATGAGCCTATTGCTCCTGTTGCTGTACAGAGACCACAGAGAGGCGGTCAGAGATGACAGAGAGATTCAGCTTTAGAGGGTGATGATTCAGAGGGAGGTGATGATGATGAGAGTGGAGATAGTGATGATGATGAGGAGGGTGGAGGTAGGGGTGGTGGTGGTAGGGGTGGTGATAGAGGTGGCAGGAGAGGTGGTAGGAGAGGTGGTAGAGGTGGACCACGGATGAGACATACAGATCCATCACATTCAATAGATCCAGTGGTGTCAGGTCAGATATCCTCTTTACAGAGTACAGTGCAGAGCTTACAGAGTCAGCTAGCACAGGCACATACCCTTATTACATAGCTTCAGGGACAGTTGACTTCAGTTACTGCTAAGAGGGATACAACCAAACAGTGGGGTGAGCAGGCCATTGCTTTGGCAGATAGTCTACAGAGAGTGGCAGCGAGTACCTTGCTTGGTGACATGATGAGAGAGGTGACTAGAGCCACTCGGGAGGCTAAGTTCTATAGGACCAGATATCATGATGCTGTTCCACTTGAGCGGAGGGAGAGTTATACACAGTCACGGTCTACTCATAGTCGCTCTCGTACCACTAGCAGGGGTGTGACACAGCCATTACCTCCAGGAGGGCCATCAGGGACAGGTGGAGTAGGTCCATCAGGTGCAGGTGGTACAGGTCCCAAACCAGCTCCATCAGAGGATAGCACTGCCTAGTGCATTATACATGATGTTTTAGTGATACTCTGTTGAGACATTTGTATACACCCTGAGATGATCTCATTTTTGATGATATTATATCATGTGTAGTTGACATCCTTGTACATTTTGACATTCATTTTTGAGATATATGAAATGCAGCGATGATTTATGATGAGATAAATGCGTCTATTTTCTATATGCATGATGTGTTATGATATGATGGTTTCTCAATTTTATGCTTATGATGTATATGTATGCATGATTTATAAGATGAATGAAATCTATTGATGAATGATTATATGAATATGATGGATGATATAATTTATGAATGCTTATAAATGTTTTGATTATGATGTACGCTTTTGATTTTATGATTTTCTGATGCAAATATGTATGAAAAAATGTATGAAATGATGTTTTGTGAATGTCAAAATATACTCAGTCATGTATGTGAAAAGATATGAAGCATTTGATACTTTGCCAGCTTATGGGAAAATCTTATAAATGCAAAATGCAAATTCTAACATGAATGCAATCTATACTAATCATGCAGGATATTCATACAATATTGCCATTTGGAGAGCTTATTTGTGCTTTTTGTATCATCATAGAGCATTGAAATGTTGAAAGTTAATACAAGCATCAAAGGGTATGTTAGCACCAGTGATGCTCTGAGTATTGCTTTCATGATTTTTGATATAGCAAGTTAATACAAGCATCTAGGTATAATTGAACCGAGATGACCCGAGTATTGTTTGCATAAACAAACAAGAGTTAACCCGTTTCCCATGCAAATTCTGAAATGTCATCAATGATACTTAGTAGAGCATGTCTCGCGACCAATTTGCATAGTACTAATGATTTCCTCGCAAATAGCAGACAAAGAAAAATCATACTCCTTCCTTGCTTTTCTAGTTCAGTACATCATTGAATTGCTCCAGAGATATGATAGAAAAATCAAACAACCATTCAAATCTTGCCTAAAATATTTCAAACATTATTCAGATTAAGATCATCCAACTTGATTATCAACATTGATGTTCTCGTTTCGATGTTTGTTTTGGATCATGTTGTCTTGATTTCAATTGGCAATGAATAAGCATGTTGTGATTGATTTGATACGGCAATGTTTGTTGTGTTTTGACAAACCATCTTGTGTCTGTTTGTGATGTTCAAAAAGTTTGTTGTCCCTCTCTTGTTCAATCTATGTTTTTGCGTTTTTCCCCCAGTGTAAACACAACCTAAAGATTAAGGATATGTACAAATTTCATCAAGCCATGATGAAACATAAGGATTCCTGTCATATGATGTGGATATGAAAGATATGTACAGATGATAGATATGAATGGATGATGCCTAAAGTGAATGCAAGACATAAGTTAATAGATAGAGGAGCCTATTTTAATCACAAGTAGCGCCTGTTTGCCAGGTTTTCACCACTTGTTTTTATTTCACTTTTTCAGGATTTTCTAATGTTTATGATTTTTTTTTAAGGACTTTTTATGATTTTTTTTTTGGATTTTTTCAGGACTTTTTTTGATTCAAACATAGAATTTCTATTGATGAATCTTTATTGATGACTCTTGTGGTCCCCTTAAAACCTCTGGATAAGCGGTATACTAAGAACCATATCTTTGAAATGATGACAAATGGAACCAGCTAATTTAGGTTCAAATTTCCCTTTCTTTTCTCTTTCTTCTTTGATTACGTGGATTTTCTCTCAAGACTAAGTCACCTACTTGAAATGTCCATGGTTTAACTCTGTGATTGTAGCTACGGGACATAATCTGTTGATAACCCTTCAAATGGTCAGCTACATGTTGATGTCTTTCATCTAACAGTTCTAACTCTTGCAGATGAGAGACTCTATAGTCTTCATCATTTATCAATCCCTTGAGTGAGACCCTCAGCGAAGGTATTTCAACCTCTAGTGGTAAGATTGCTTCTGCTCCATAGACCAAGGCATATGGGGTAGCTCCTGTTGGTGTGCGAATGCTGGTTCTGTATGCCCACAAAGCTGGATTTAATTGGACATGCCAATCACGACCAACATCATTTACTATCTTCTTCAAGATCTTCAAGATTGTTTTGTTGGAAGCTTCTGCTTGACCATTACCTTGTGGATAGTAAGGTGTAGAGAATCTATGTTGGATATGAAATCTTTCACAAAGTTCATCCACATCCTAATTCTTGAAAGGCCTCTACGTATCGATGTGAAGTGAATTAGAATTCCATAATACAAATGATGTAATTCAAAATGAATGAAGACATCACGATTTTACGGTCCACGGTCATCGGAACAACTTGATCCATTTGTAAAATACTCCATATTTTGTGATAATGAATTTATACTTACATTTGATGATGAAGGATGAATTTTTCCAACAAGATCTAGTCCCCACTGAGAAAAAGGCCATGTCAGAGTAAAAGGTTGCAGCTCTTGTGCAGGTGCATGAATAAGATTCCCATGGATCTGGCATTTAGAACACTTCTTGACAAAAGTAAAAGAATCTTTCTCCATGGTAGGCCAGTAATATCCCATTCTGACAAGTTTCTTGGCTAAAGTCAAACCACTTGAATAAGTTCCACAAATACCACCATGAACCTCTTGTAAGGCTTTTTCAGATTTGTCACATTCAAGACATCAAAGGAGTGTACCATCAAGACCATGTTGGTAAAGGATGTCGACGATCAAGGTATAACGGGATGATTGGCATATGAAATTCCTTTTTTGATTTTGGGATAAATCCGGAGGTAAAATGTTGTCTTTTAAGTAGGTATAAGTCTTGCCATATAAAGGTGAGTCAAAACCGGTTAAATGATATATGACTTGGGTCTCAGGATTATCATAGGCGGGAGAAAACAATTGTTCCACCAAGAATTCATACCGTTTTTGATCTTTTGACAATTGTAACAAGGAAGCAATTGTAGCCATTGCATCTGCAACTTTATTATCAATCCTTGAGATTTGTGAAAACTTGATTGACACAAAATACTTTTTGAAATCATCCACCATGTTCTTGTAAGGTAGCAACTTATCATCTTTAGTCTGATAATCATCATTAATTTGATTAATGACAAGTTGTGAATCACCATAGACTTGCAGCTCTGTAATCCGCCATTCCAAGGCTATCTTTATCCCTATAAGCAATGCCTCATATTCAACTATATTATTTGTGCAAGGAAACATCAATCAATAGGATTTTGGTATGTTATCTCCTTCAGGTGTGATAAAATTCTGCTTAGAACCTTATTGCATTATAGATCCATCAAATTACAATGTCCATGATTTCTTAATTGTTGCTGTGAAGACATCTGCATCAGGAAATTCAATGTGCATTGGGTTTTCTTCTTGTAAAGGTGCTTCGGCCAGCTGATCTGCGATGACCTGTCCTTTTATAGCTCTTCGATCCACATGGTGAATGTCAAACTCACTTGGATCGTACCATTTTACTAAAGTCCTGTTAAAGTAGCTCGCTTAATAGGTATTCGGTCTGGATCAATCTTGGACATCAACAACTGTATGAGCCAACATATGAATTATGCATGGCTTTTGAGAAGCAAAACATATGCGAGGGCAAGCACTTTCTATGAGATGTGGTTAATTCATGACTTGTTAAAGTTACCGATATAGTATATGGCCTTTCTTTACACAGCAGAATCCTCTTGTGCTAGTAATGCTCCCAGGATATACATTTGCTGAAATATAGAGTATGGTGGCTTTCCACGGAATGGGTGGAATTAAAACTGGTGGGTTCATAAGGTATTGCTTGATCTGATTGAATGCTGCTTCACATTTGTCTTCCCATTTGAATGGGACATTCTTATGCAATAAATGTGTAAATGGTAAGCTTTTGTCTGCCAGTTGAGCTATAAACCTTCTGATGGACTGTAGTTGTCCTTGTAATGATCGAAGCTGACTGATATTTCGTGGTGGCGGCATGTCCATTATAGCTTGTACTTTTTCTGGATCAACCTCGATGCCCTTTTCTGAAACAATGTATCCTAGGAGTTTTCCAGATGTAACGCCGAAGACACATTTCTTTGGATTGAGTCGAACATTGAACTTCTCCATTCTGGTAAAGATTTTCGACAAGATTTCTAGATGTTCTTCTCGTGTGTGAGATTTGGCAAGTAAATCATCAACGTAATCTTCCATGAATGTATGCATCATGTCATGAAAAATGGTTGTCATTGCTCTTTGATGAAGTAACAGATTCTTTAACCCAAATGGCGTGCATTCTGGCAATAGGTACCCCAAAGGGCATGTGAGCGGCTGTTTTATCTTGATCCTCACGGTGCAATTTTTATCAGTTGTATCTACGGCGAAAATCCATCCATTAATGAATACATTGCATATTAGCAGTTAATCAACAATCATATCTATGCTTGGCGAGGAAAGTCATCTTTGGGACAAGCTTTGTTTAAATCTACAGAAATGCAGTACAAACTCTAATCCTTCCATCATTTTGAAGCAGGTACAATATTAGAAATCCATTCTGCATAGTCAATAGTCCAAATGAATCCAACATCTAAAATATTTTTTAATTCCTCTTTGACCAATAATGCAACATGTGGATGCATTTTTATGAGTTTTACTTCTAGGTTTTTCCCTAGTTTATAGATAAATGATGCATTATCAGTTAAGGATCTAACCACGGCATATCAACATATGACCAAGCAAAGTGATTTGATTCTCCTTCAAGAATTCCATGAATTCGGGACTTCTTCAAAGCGTAAATGATGTTTACCAATTTGCAAGATTTTTGTTTGCTCTTGTGCCCATGTTAATTGATTACATGCAGTTCGATCAAATGAAGATCTCTTGATAATGCTTGGGAAGAGTGTCAAGTTTCTCATCCTTTAGTGCCCTCATAAAGGTTTACCGGCCGGTTGCTCTTTATTTTTCTCTTATTGTGATCTATCACTGCCATTTTTCGGTTTTCACCAATAGATCCATCTTTTATTTCATTTATTTTGCAGCTAAGAGACTTGACACCCTTCTTATCAAAATCATAAGTATGAAATTCTTGGATGAAACAATTGTTTCCTCATTATAAGAACAAAGGAAATTTATAATGTCCTCATCATCATGAAACATAGGGATATGGATAGGTGCATCATTGTCCCAATCAATAAGTTCTGGATAAACTAAAGGCATGGGATCATTAGGTTGGGTAAGGTCTTGAACTGTCAAAGTCATGATGTGGTTATCATCTTCATGGTAGACAAGGTCTATGATGGTGTTCTCCTGTTGATCGTCAATCTCATTAAAATATGAATCGTCCTCACTTGAGTCATGATCGCTTTGTAAAACATAATCAAGTGGAGGCCTTGAACCTTCTCCTTGTATGAGAATAGGTGCATATTTGTGTATGGTATCAACTTGTTTGTCTCTCCAAAATTCATCATTATAAATGGTGTCCCATTCATATTCATTAGAATCAGTATCTGAACTATTCTGCAATTGGAAAACTGATTCATGAGGTTTATCTGACATTGATCCTCCTTCATGAGTTGATTGTTCTTGCTGTGAAGTAGATTCTTCTTTATCTTTACCATATCCAAGTCCTGTTTTATCACTTGGATGTATTGAAATAGGTTGAATTGGTTCCATGATTCCTTCTCTTCTTTTTCCTATAGGACCATTTCCTTCATAGCCCATTTTCTGCATGATAGCGTACCCCTTACCATATTGTTCTGTAGGTAACTTAATGTGCAAGAGAGATTAATATTCATCTTTGTATAGCCAACTTAGGATGTCCCTATCTTCAGCTTCTTCTTCAGTGGTGTTGGCTTTAATGAATTTTCTGTCAAACTTTGTGATTGGCACAGAAGCTTGGGATGTAGAGGCTATTGCAATCTTTTGATTTGATAAGGTTGGCTGTCCATGTGACCTCAGAGAAGGAGGTAAGGTAGAAATAGATAGTGAATATTCACCTACCCCTTTGTCTTTAAAATTTAGCTTAGTGTCAAGATTCTTTGTCAATTCTTGCAATTGGACATGTAGATTAGAAGAAGAAACAGCAAGAGCCTCCCTATTATGTGGCACAAAGGCGTCTTGAGTTGCTTGGAGATTTGAACAAGTTTGTGTGCTATTGTAATTAGCTTGTATGGTTATTTATTGTCCATCATATGGAAACTTGAGGCATTGATGGTATGTTGATGGTACAGCTTGCATATCATGAATCCATGGATGACCCAAAAGTATGTTATAGGAAAGATCCCGATCTAGAACCTGACAAAATGTGTTCTTCACAACAGGTCCCACCCTGATAGGTAGCATTATTAGTACTTTAGAAGCTCCTTCTTCATCATCATATGCCTTGATAGTTATTTTCCTTCGTGGATCAATATAATTTTATGATATTCCCAAGGCATTTATTAGCTTTAAAGTACAAATGTTTAAACTAGCTCCTCCATCTATTAAGACACGTCTGATTCGGTATTTATGGATCATGACTTCAAGATAGAGCGATGAATTATGTGGATGTGTCATGGAAGCATCATCTTTTTCAGAAAATGAAATACAAGTGGGGGAAGACAAATGTCCCACCATGGCTTGAAATTTTTTTATATCCAAATCAGTGTCAACAGTTGTGTTTACAAGAGCTTCTTCTAAAATATTCTTGTGTATGGGGGATATTTTGAGAAGCTCAAGAATGGAGATTTGAGCTGATGTTTTTCTCAATTGATCAACCAGATTATATTGACTTGGAGGGGAAATAGTTGTTTTAGATGAACTTCCTTTTAAAACAACCTTTGCTTGTCCTCTCGTAGTCACATTAACTTGTTGATATTCTTGTTTTCCCTTGATTTTGATAACATTAACCCATTGATCATCAACATAGATGTGACAGATTATATTGTCTTCAACATTATTTATGCTTTTAGCTTTTGCATCTGATGTTTCCCCCTTTTGATAGTTCGATAAAGGATCTTTGAATGCTTGATGATCGTCATTGGTATGATGTCCTTCAATTGTAATTGTACCATTGTCAATTAAATCTTGTACTAGATTTCACAAAGCTTGACAATTATTTGTTCTATGACCTTTACATTGATGATAATTGCAATAATATGAGTCATTCCACGACGGTGGTTTGACTCGTGGCTTATAATCTCTTTGTGGTGGTAAGGTGATAACCTTATTATCAAGAAGCTCCTTGAGAGCAGACTCAAGAGATTGACCCAAAGTGGTAAAATTCTGTCTATTTGAAAAGAATGGAGGTCTGGACGGGTTTGATGTTTGGGTATTGCCGAGATTGTTATTGAAATTACCACGATTATCCTTGGTGTTTTGATTGGTCATGCTTTCTTGTTTGGAGGTTTGTCCTTGTTGATTGTTGCTTCCTTATTGGTTGGTATTTGCTTGTTGATTGTTTCATGGAGCACTTGATAGATTAAAGATAAATGGTCTTGTTCATAGATTATTTGCATCTACTATACCATCATTGACAACATTTTTATTTCTGTTCCAAAACCTTGTTTTATCGTTGTTGTTTTGGTTGGATGTACTTGGATTATCAAGTTTTATCACTCCTCGTTTAACCAAGGCCCCTTCAATGGTGATTGCGTTTTCAATCAACTTTTCAAAGTTATGAGGGCAATGAAGATTAAGCCTATAGCTTAATTCTTGATCTAGGCTATTGATGAAGATATCCATCTTTTCCTTTTCAGGAATAGGATGGGAATATCGTGCGAATAACCTTCTCCATCTTTGCAAGAACGTAGTGAAGGATTCTCCTACTTTTTGTTTCACTTTACAAAGATCAAGCATTGTTATCTGGTGTTGTATGTTGTAGGAGTATTGTGATATAAATTGATTTATTAACTCCTCAAAAGTTTTGATGGGTGGAGTGATCTTTGAAAGCCACTCCATGGATTGTACACCTAGACTTCGTGGAAATAATCACATTAAGTAGGTATCGTCATAGGCGAATTCTGGACTCATATTTCAGAAATCCCTGACATGGTCAATGGGATCAGTTTTTCCATTGTATCTATCATATTTAGGGATTTCGCAATGTTTTGGAAATGGGATCATTTGAAGAGTCCTATCGAATGGATAAGGAGATATGTCTTCCAAAAAATACTTCTTTGTTGTACCCCCTTGCATCTCCTTTATTTTCCCTTGCAATTCTTTTATCTGTTGAGTAAGAGCACTAAAGTCATTAGGAGGAGTTTTAGGATTCTGTTTAATCCCTTCTATGTCGAAATTGTGAGGTAACTTAGCTCCTTGATTAGCTAATGAAAGAAAATATCTTTCTTTGTTTCGTTCTAAAATCCTTTCCATAAGAGTATGGAATTGGGGATCTTGTTCTGCTTCTTGAAGCTTTTCTTCTGTTAATTCGTCAACATTAAATGTTTCCTCTTCTTTCTCAGTATGGTCACCCATTTTGCTTGTAGTGGTTTCTCCTTTGTCTTTTTCCATGTGTTTTTGAGATCTCGTGAAGACAGGCATAGGTTTTGTTCCAAATTCTACTCACTTGTGATCAAAATAGTGCAATTTGTGATTGATATGAAAGTTAGGATAGAATGAAAATTCTATGACTTGAAAGATTTTTGACCTTTAGCTTATGTTGTTCCCTATTTGAAAGGATGAAAATCCTGTTGGTGGGAATTTAAGCAAAAGATCAAGAAAAAGATGATTTTGCACTTTATAAAGTTTGATCCTAATTTCGTAAAAGGATGGATTTTGTGATGAAATGCCTAATGTGATCTGAGTTCTCTATTGCAAAATTTGATTTGGACGAGTAGAATATTCAATTTCAGGTTGGGGAATATAACTGAAACGAATACGTTGACTATGGTTATGCCTTTGAGAAAGGGCTCTTCTTGGAAAGAAAGCTTGTGAGTACAATGGTTCTATAGCATAATCATCGGTGAAACCTCTAACATAGTCATGATACCTATGAAGAAAGGTTCTATATTTGAGTAAAAATTTTCGGCTTTGATACACGAATTGTCTTTTCTTCAATAGTTTCTTGTAGCTAAGAGATTTCTTTGGCTTTTTAATCCTTTTGAAAACAGACTTCTTAACAAAAGTTGTGGATTTCCAATCTCGTAACATGAGAATAATCAAGTTGATCGCGAGTGTTGGATGATCTTTTCTGAATTAATGTATTGAAAACACATCAAACAATTTGTAGAGTAGTTGTTTTAAGTACTATGCTAAACATAAAGTGTATGATCAAATTTTTTTTCAAAAATTGTTTTAATAGGTTTTACACATGATAAGAATTTCAAACAGACTCACTCTTAGTTCTCAAGTAGGTCATCATAGTAATCAACAACCCACATCTTAAAACTGCGTCGACTCACACAGCCATGTCACCCCCGAAAGGGCACCCGTGTTTTTGTCTTTTCCAGGTGCGTACTCAGAGTGACGGAAGTGGATACCGGATCCCCTGAGCAAACAATCCTTGGAAGTTATATGGTGAGTATCTTGGGGGTAGATTCTTCCCTCCCCTGCATTGTGATTAATATGATGTTCAGAAACTGACTTCAGTTGGATACTACACTAAGTTCGTAGTAAGGGTTTCCGTTCGGTGCGGCAAATGATAGACTCCCTCGAGAGACCTCCCTACCTTTAGAACAAAGGCTTTGGGGATGGTTATCAATGCACACTACCGTCGAATGAGATTTTCATCAACCATCCGCATTTGATTAAAGTGGGTTGGAAAACTTGGCTTTAGTTGTTCCCACTTAGGTCGTTCCCGTAGGGAGAGTACTTTTTCCCTCTACGGCAGGCCTTCTAAAAGGATTTAATAAAAATAGAAATTGCATAAAGGGAAATTGATGAGTTTGGAATTTTGATCACCCAGTTAAGGGGAGAGCATAGGCCTATCACCATTTAAGCAAAGCAAACAAAGATTTTGTTTTAAGCCCAAAATAAAAAATTTTGCTATGCTAAGTGAAGATGTTGCTTCACACAAACAATTAGTTCATTTTAGTCCCAAAATGAAATAATGAAGTGTCTACCCTAGGATTGCTTCATTTTATGTGACTACCCTAGGATTGGTTCATTCCATTTATGTGACTACCCTAGGATTGGTTCATTCTTATTAAAGTTTGTTACTGTCCGCGGTCGCGTCGGATTCAGTCAAGCTGTATTTTAAAGTTACAGATTACAAACGCAACCTTTTCAAAAATGTGCTATAATAGACCTCATGGGCGCTGCAGGATTCCTCACGCGCCCTGCAGGATTCCTCACGGGCGCTGCAGGATTGATTATGGGCTGAAGGATGTCTCTGTGTGAGGATGTCTCCACGGTATTGGGATGTCCTCCACAGTGCGAGGATTCCCTCAAAGGGTGCTACAGAAAAATAATCTTCAAGGGTCTTGGCTAAAGACATGAATATGGTGAAACATGTTTCTTAAGCTAATCCATTATTTTTTGACGTAACACAATGGAAAAACACGCAAAAAGATGTGTGAGGAATTGGGGGAAGAGCCCCACGGTGGGCGCCAAAAATGTGTATTAGAATATATGTTATCAAAATGAAAACAATAAACACAAATAATAGAACTTTAAATTGAAGGAAAGCTAATTAATTTGAAAGAGTAACAAATGAAGCTTCTTCAGAGGCGTTCTATCTTTCTCTATCTCTAGAGATTTTTTCGAAGCTACTGCTCTCAGATTGTGTAAGTTGGCTTCTCCAAATGGCAATCTGCAGAATGAGTATGCAAAGTGATAAAGCTTCTCTATCCTATATGCTGGTGGAGGTGAGAATGTTGTGGGACAATACTTACGAGCATGGTGGATGAGATGGATATGCTATGATATACTGAGTTCTATACCTATGCAATGAAACAGAATCTGTGGTGTTAAGAACTTATACTATTGAGGTGACTATAATTATTCAAGAAGCTTACGTAATTTCAGGACCCGATAGTCCTTTTATAGCTTTTGAACTGTCTGGTGGCAGAATCAGCAATTTGTGATGTTGTTTGGTAGGATTTGAATGGTGAGAGATGGAGAGGTTGAGAAGAAAATGGAAGAGGTTTGGAGGTTGGAGAGAAGAATGGATGCCTGTCTTCAACCCATGGGAACAAGCTTGCACAGAAACAGAGGAATTTAATTTTTTGTTTTGGCAGTTTTGTTTCGGTTATTGAATAATACAAGTAAATAAAATAAATACGTAATTTATTTGTTCATGTGAAATTGAAGAAATTAAATATTTTAGAAATATTTGAATTTTAGAACTATAAGAACTTCAATTAAATATTTAGAATATTTAATTGGAAATAATTTTCAGAAGAATTATTAAATATTTTTGGAATGCTTTGAATTGTAAATCTGACTTTGAAGAATTAATTAGTATTTTGGAATGTTAATTTGTAAAATGAATGTGAAAGAGGTGGAGGTAAATGTTTTGGAATGTTTAATTGTAGAAATATGACTTTAGAAGAATTAATTAAATGTTTGGGTCTTTGGTGTAGTGGATATTAGAGAATTTAGTGAAATATTTTGGAATATTTAATTGAAGGTTTTAGAATTAATTTGAAAAGGAGATATTTAATCTTTGTTTGAATGAAATATTCAAATAAGTTATACTGATAATTATTCTCAATGTTTATTTTAATTAATTAAAATGGATAAGAAAAGTGATTAAATAAACTTGTTATTTAATCAGAAATGAAGAATGAACAATATAAATAAATTATTTAAAGTTTTATTTATACGTAGATAAAATTAGAGATTTAATTAAATATTAAAAATATTTAATTAATTACCCGACATATGTGACGTGATACATTTTGGGTGTATACAATCTTTATTCCCAAATCCATAGCATGTATAACAACAACCTTTGAAAGATTGAATCATTCTACCATTGTTATAGCCATTCATCATTTGAATTCTACACTCACTAGCTCTATGACCAAATTTATTGCATGTAAAATATTGACCAATAAATAATGAAACATTCCAATTCATTATACTTCTACATTTTATTTCCTTATGTCCAAATTTATTGCAAGAAAAAAAAGACCATTAAAAGGTGGGCACCTTTGTGCATTTGGTTGTCTGACCGGTGGTCTTCTAGCTTCATTCATTTTATTCTGGATTTTCTTGCCATTGTTCTTTTTATCTTCAATCTTCTTTTTAGTGTTTGATGTCTGATCTAATTTTCAAATTTATGCTATCTCAAATCCTAATCCACCTTTGTCTTTAGAGCCTTTTTGATTTGGAATCATTTCATCAAGATTTTTAGCAGTCATCTTGAATTTGTCTTCATGACTCCTTTCTTTCTCTAGAATTGATCTTAGATTCACAACTTCTTGTTCAATCCTTGTGCATTCCTCAAATTTTCTTTTCACCATTGCATCTAGACATTCCTCAATTCTTTTCTTTTCTTCAACTTGCACCTTCAAACCAGTGATAGTTTCATTTGCTTGCTTTAATTGTTCACTGAATTCCTTATGCATTTCTATGAACTTCTTGATTTCCTCTCTCAAATTTCTGATGCATTCTTCTGCTTCTTTGACATTTTCTTTTAGATCTCTATTTTCACCTTCAGTCCTTTGAAGATCTTCAAGGGAAAATTTAAGCTCTCCATCTTTGTCAAGCATACAATCTTTTTCTATGAATCCTATATATGGAATCTATTAGAAACACAAGGGCAGACAATTGAGAGGGGGCGTGAATCAATTGTCACAAAATTTCA
>VDFB02026245.1:0-14983 GCA_007258455.2 Sequoia sempervirens
AATACTGCTAACCAAAAGGGAATGTGTTTTTAAGGATAAGAACCAAAACTATTGCCGAAAGATAATTCCCATTGTAGGAAGGATCCATCCTAGGACATGTTAGTGGATGGCGGCATGCCATTTCGTTTATCCAAAGTGCTCTTTCTAATAAATAATGCCCCTTGTAGGAAGGATACATCCTAGGACATGATGTTATCAGATGATTGATATGGGATTATTTGGATGATGGACTATCGACACAAAGAATTGACCAACTTTTTTACGTACTGACTTAAACCTGAGACTTGACGTAACTTTTGAGTTTTACTTTTAATAAGCTCCTAGACTTGTTTCTAACTATTTCACCAAAGGTTGAGGATGACGATCAATTTATTATGGATGGCGTTATTGCGGGTCCAAACGAGATGAGATGGATGGATTTTTTTAAAATTTTGGATGTTTTTGATGTTTTGCAATGTTCTGAGGCTATTTTTGGTATTTTTTTTGAGATTTTTAAATGTTTTGATTTTTGATTTTCCAATGTTTTGGGGTTTTTTGAGATTTTGACCAAGGGACTAACCTAAAGACCTATCCTAGGGGCCTCAGGAGCTGATCAACAAATTACCCTTGCGACTTTATACATGCAAAGACCGCGTAGTTTGACTGACGACTTCACCGATTTATAGATGAAGATATACATGATGAAATGTCAGTTTATTTATGACATACTCCTAAAGGACTGACCTAAGTGTCTCGGGGGATGATCAAAGATCAACCTTGCCTAAGTTCAAGCTCAGAGACGACGTAGTTCGACAAGACGACTTTGTTTTTGACTTTTTGAATGACTTTTTGACCTATTTTTGGATTTTGATATGTTTTGAATGTTTTTGGGTTTTCTGATTTTCTGATGTTTTGATGTTTTTGGATTTTCTAATTTTCTGATGTTTTTTGATTTTTTGATTTTTAAGATTTTAAGAATATACACGAATCCGATCCAATAAGAACATGCCCCCAGCGTGATGCAATAGACTACTCTGATAATGGCAGGACAAACTGACCTTGTGGATGGGTCGAGTAGTACTATGAGGGATCATGATGCGAAAATAGGACCAAGCTATGGTGCGGATGCAAGTGGATGAGTGATGGATGGAGACCCAGATGCGATGGATGATAGAAGTGTACTGGATGGATGATGCAGAACAAGCCGTACAGATCCTGGTGGATGGAAAGTGCTTATTTACACAAGGTGCCTATTTGCTAGGTTTTCACCGAGGTACTTGTCCAAAGTGCCACCCAAATGGTTTTCACTAGAAGACGATTTTTTTCTCTTTACTGTTTTTGATCCTTTTTTTTTTTTGCTTTTTTGATTTTTTTGTTGTCACCAAGATGCCTGTTTGCCAGGTTTTCGCTGATGTAACTATTTTTTCAGGACATTTTCTGACTTTTTGGATTTTTTGGTTCCATACCTTGAAAGATTTAGGCATAATTTTTTTTTGAGATGAGAGCTATTCATGGGCTCTTGCAGAGGTTCCCCTTCGGTTGTTGATAACTGATATGCCCTTGATTTGTAACTTGTTGTGATGATGAATGGTCCTAGCCAATTAGGTTCAAATTTTCCTTTGCTGCTTGGGTTTGGGACATTCTTCTAATTTTCTTTTAAGACTAGTTCTCCGACTTCGAATGTCCTGCTTCTGATTTTCTTATTGTAGCTCCTTTTGAGTCTATTATGATAGACTTGCAAATGATTTAAAGCATCTATACGTCTCTCATCTAGTAGCTCTAGCTCATTTAGTCTTGATACCTGGTACTCTTCATCTGTGATGAGGTTTTGCAGTGATATCCTGAGGGATGGGAGCTCAATCTCTATGGGGAGTACCGCTTATGATCCGTAGACCAAGGAGAAAGGGGTGGTGCCAGTAGGTGTGCGAATATTGGTTCTATATGCCTAGAGGGAAGGATTAAGCTATATGTCCCAGTCACGACCTGCATCATTGACTGTTTTCTTGAGGATTTTTAGAATAGTTTTGTTTGTAACTTCTGCTTGGCCATTTCCTTGGGGATAGTATGGGGTGGAGAAGCGATGTTGGATTTTGAATTTCTCACATAAGTCATAGACCTCCTAATTTTTGAATGGTGTCCCATTATCTGAGATAATGGCTTGTGGAAAACCATAGTGGCAAATGAGATAGTTCAAGATGAACTTTGAAATCTGCTTCCCAGTTATGTACGTCATGGGTATGGCTTCCACCCACTTAGTAAAGCACTCTGTTGCAGTTATGATGAATTTTTGGCCATTAGATGATGTGGGTTTGATTTTCCCAATGAGATCAAGTCCCCACTGTGAAAAGGGCCATGGTGTGATGATAGGATGAAGCTCTTGAGCTGGAGCATGGATGAGGTCCCTGTGCTGCTGACATTGTAGACACTTTCTGGCATAGTCATGTGCTTCTCGTTCCATTGTGGGCCAATAATACCCCATCCTTAGCAGTTTCTTGGCTATGGTCATTCCACTCAAGTGTGATCGACAGATACCGTTATGTACTTCAGTAAGAGCGGTTAATGCCTCCTCAACATTTAGGTAGCGTAGTAGGGTTCCTTCTATGCTCCTACGATATAGGGTATCTCCTAGGATGACAAATCTGGATTCCTTTTTGACAAAGGTTCATTTTAGGTTTGATGTTAAGTCGGTAGGTATGAATCCTATTCGAAGGTATGTGTAAATGTCACGATACCAAGGATCATTGGGACGAAGGATTTCACAAATGAATTCTGATTTTGGTACCTCGAATGTGGGCATGAGAAGCTGCTCTATAAGGAATTCATATTTTGGAACATTGTTGGGGATGTCCAGTACGGACCCAATTGTTGCCATGGTGTCTGCTGCTCTGTTGTTGGCTCTAGGTGTTTGCTCAAATGTAATTTCAATGAAGGATTCTTTGAGAGTTTGTACCAATTTCTTGTATGGAGTGAGCTTATCATCCTTGGTCTGGTATTCATCGTTCACTTGATTTATGATCAATTGGGAGTCTTCGTATGCTTTGAGAGCTATGATGTTCCATTGCACTGCTATTCTGAGACCTATAGTCAAAGCCTCGTATTCCACAATATTATTAGTAAAAGGAAATGATAGTTTTTAGGACCTTGGTATGCAATCCCCTTGTAGGGTGATGAAGAATACACCAGCTCCTGATCCATGCTGTGTGTGTGAGCCATCCAAGTATAGTTTCTAGTGGTCAGCTATGTTGAGGTTGAAAATAGATTCATCTGGAAACTCTGAGACAAGAGGATTCTCAGAATAGATAGGTGATTCTGCCAGTTGGTCTGCAATGACTTGGCCTTTGATTGCTTTCCGCTCCACATATTTGATGTCGTATTCTAACATTATCATCACCCATTTAGCCATTCTACCAGTGAGCATTTCCTTTGATAGTAGATACTTGAGAGGGTCAATTTTGGCAATGAGTTTTATTTTATGTGCCAACATGTAATGTCTGAATTTTTGTGATGCAAACACTACTATGAGGCAGGCTTTCTCGATGAATGAATAGTTTAGCTTATGCCCAACCATTGTCCTGCTGATGTAATAAATGGCCCTTTCTGTTCCATTTTCGTCGTGTTGAGCCAAGAGAGTTCCAAGGGCTGCTCTTGTTGCTGACACATATAGAATCAATGGATTTCTTGGGATTGGTGGCATCAACACTGGTGACCATGTCAGTAGGTATTCCTTGATTTTGTTGAATGCCTCTTCACACTTGGTATCCCATTTGTACGCTACTCTCTTGTGGAGTAGGTGAGAATATGGGTTCTGTTTGTCCACCAATTGTGCTGTGAATCTTCAAATGGATTGTAGTCTACCTTGGAGACCTCCCAGTTGCTTTAATGTTTTCAGTTTCTCCATCTCGAGGATTGCTTTTACTTTTGCTGGATCCACCTTGATACCCCTCATTGACACTATATATCCTAGGAGCTTTCCTGATTGTATGCCAAAGACACACTTCTTTTGGTTTAGTCTGACCTTGTACTCCTCTAGTCTGTCAAAGATGGCACTTAGGGTTGCTATGTGATCTTTTCTCTTTCTAGACTTAGCTAGAATGTCGTCAACATAGTCTTTAACTGTCTTATGAATCATGTCATGGAATATCAATGTCATGGCCCTTTGATATGTTACTCTTGCATTCTTTAAGCCGAATGGCATCATGTTCCAACAGTATGTCCCACATGGAAAAGTGAAAGCTGTTTTATGTTGGTCCTCTTTAGCTATCATGATCTAATTATACCCTGAGAATCCATCCATTAGTGACAACATATCATGTCCCGCTGTCATGTCTACTATCATGTCGATGTTGGGAAGCGAGAAGTCATCTTTTGGACATGCCTTGTTCAAATCTCTGAAGTCTATGCAGATTCTGATATTTCCATCAGGTTTTGAAACAGGTACCAAGTTTGATACCCATTCTAGATATTTTATCGGTCGGATGAATCCTACATCTAATAATTTTTTGAGCTTCATTTTGACTAGTAGGGCGATCTGAGGATGCATTTTTTGAAGCTTTTGTTTGACAGGTTTTGCTTCTGGATACACTACTAAGTGGTGAACCACAGTCTCTGGATCAAGCCCTACAATGTCAACATAACTCCATGCGAAGTTTATATGTTTTTCCCTTAAGAAGGCTGCTAGGAGCTCTTTCTCTTCTGATAGTAGTGATTCTGCATAGAATGTGATATGTAGGGTCTCCTTTGTTCCTAGGTTAATAGGATTGCATTTTTCTGCCAAGACTACTGACTTTTCCTGATGAATAGCTCTTAAAGAAAGGTTGAATCCCCCATCCTTAGGCGCCTCAGAGAGGTTTTCACCGTTGGATGCATCCTTTCTTTTTACTTTTTTTCTTGTTAGAGATTGCCATAGTGTGGTTTTCACTCAAGGACTTGGATATTATTCTTAATTTCTCACTTTTGTGATTGAAGGATTCAATCGTTTCCCCATAATAGGCATGTGTATCCAACTCTATTATAAACCTTGCTTTGTGATCCCCATCTGGAATGTTATCCCGCTGTCCCATGAATTTTGAGAGTGCCTCATCATTTTTGAATGTATCAAGAATTGGTGGTCCTCATTGGTCATAGTTGATGAGTTGGGGATATACTAGGCGGATCTCATGATTTTGGGTATGTGCAGGATCATGATGGGCCAAAAAGTGGCAATATTATGGGTATTTGTAGGGTATGTGGCTGATGACGTATTTTTTACCCAAAATTGATGAAATGAAAAGAGTTTTTAGAGGAGATACTCTGCTTTCCACCAATATAAATTATGCTTTAATTTGAATTTAATAAATAATTATTATTCATTTTCTATTAGAATTATTACTAAAGTCCTCATCGATAGGCTGATTGAAAAACATCTATAACTTTCAAACGACATCACACTTTTTGAATCCGAAACATGCATCACATTCTATGCTTCACATACTACAGGATTAAAAAAATAAAAATTAAATTTCATGAAGTTTTGACCAAGTTAAGGTGGTTGACATCACGAGTTTTTATATTTTTTAAAATTTGTAATAAAAATTCATAATTAATTATTTACTTGGAAAAAATTACAAAAAATATGCATCACATCGGACATGAGTCCTATACTTATATATAAAATCTTATAAAAATATTATCATTTTATTATGGTTAGGGTGGTCGGAATGGACACCTACTTCTTATTTTTCCGAAATTTAAGTACTCTTGCATTGAAATTTCAAATTTTCACCAAATAGATTTTATTTATTTTTAAATAAACCTAGTAGTTTAGAAACTTCATTTAATTTTCTACAGATTCTATTCTTACATATTTTTGAAATAATATAGATAACTTATTCAAATTTTTATGTCAAGTTGCCTAACACTAATTTTTTCTGAATTTTTTGCCACTTAAGGGCTTGTTTTTTCCATGATGATCCTGCACATAGCCTTTTGGTGGTTTGTTTCAAAAGATAGCGTGTTAATCATGCAAAGAGTGGTATCTTAAAAAATGCTAGGTAGATAGGATGTGGGGTCCTCGTCATCACTACTACTACAAATGTCAGTTATAAAGTTATCTATGACTTTTCTTGTGGATATTGGTAAGCGTACTTCTGCTGCGGTTGGTTGAGGAGGATTATTAACCATTCTAACCAAAGGACTTCAGCCACGTATGGTTATACTCAGAGGGGTACATCCAAGGCCAAGATTTTTTATCAGTCGCATCTTTGGCATGATAGGTATTATAAGCCCATTGTTGTTTTGTCCCAGTCTTTGATTTCTGTCGTAGCCCATTGCAAGCATCATTTGTAGGCCCTTACTTCTGTCATCCATTGGTAAATCAGCCATTGGTCTTTCATCTTGATATAGCATGTGAGATGGATCTGCCTCAATAATTTCTCATCCAAGATCTCCCCATGTTGTGAAGGTGGGATAGTTTTCAGGAGACGTTCGGGATGTGGAAGCCTCATTTATTTGCGAGCGTCCCCGTGATCTAGGAGATTGTGGTAACTCTCCTAGCACAAAGGCATTATTAGGGAGCTTTTAGTTTCCACAACCATTATCTTGGATAATGAGCTTGATGTCAGAGATGGTGGGAATGGCGGATGTCTCTGTCGCAGAAGTGGATGCGAGAGTGGTGGGATTGATGTATGGTGTGGATGAGACCTCATCATTTTTTGGTACTTGGGGGATTTTGTAATACTTTTCTTCAAGATTTTTGCAATAGGAGAAGGGTTCAGGATCTCCGTGGATAGTGACTTCTTGTCCCTTGTGTGTGAATTTCACACATTTTTGGAAATTTGATGCTACTGCCTTCATTGTATGAATCCATGGAAGTCCTAGAAGGATGTTATATGGTAAGTCAAGGTCCAAGACCTGACAAGTGGTTTCCATGAGAGTCGACCCTACTTAAATAGGGAGTTTGATTGTGCCTTGGGACACTTTTTCTTGATCGTCATATGCTCTTATTGTGATACCCTTTCCTTTGTCAATAGAATCCTCTGGGATTTTCAATTTCTTGATGAGGTTGAGAGAACAAATATTCAAACCTGCACCTCCATCCACCAAGACCCTTTTGACTTTGCTCTTATGTACTATGAATTCTAAGTGAAGTGCACGGTTGTGAGATGGCTGAGGGGGGAAATCTTGGTTAGAGAATGTGAGAAGATTTGGCATAATGATATTTTTGACCATAACTTGGAATTGCTCTGCATCAAGATCTGTGGGGACAGTGGATGAGGCCAACACTTCTTCAAGAATTTTCCTATGGGCATATGAGATTTTTAACAACTCCATGATGGAGATTTTCACTGGCATTCTTTTGAGTTGATCTAGGACATTGTAGCCATTAGGAATAGGTCTGGATGCAGGGAATTTGTTTGATGATCCTGCGATGGTAACTTTGCTGCCTCTTGTGGTGACTCCACAATTGGCATGGGCACCTTTGATCGTGATGACTATGCAGTATTCATCTAGGGAGGTGACGACTGTTTCATACACATGATTTACGTTTGAGTGGGTGCCTTTCCCTTTATCATTGTTATTCCCTTTGTTGCCATGATTAGGCATCAAATTCGTGTATATCTTAAGATCCTGATTTCCTATAGGTTGTTCCACGTTTATAATTCTTTTATCGATGAGATCTTGAACGATGTTTTTGAATCTCATGCAACTATTTGTTGTATGGCCTTTTATTTTATGGAACTCGTAAAGTTGATTCTCATTATACCAAGGAGGTTTCACATTCGGTTCTTGGTAATTCTCAAAGGTAGGGGCCTTGATGAGTTTTTTCGTCTATTAGTTTTTTTCATTATGTCTTCAAGTGGTTCTCCCAAAGTGGTGTATTTTTGCTTGGGATAAATCTTGCGTTGGGGTGGTCCTCTTTGATCATTGAGATTATTGATTGTTGGATTGTTGTGTGGTTGTTGTGTTGCGTGATGATTATTTTGGTGTTGGATTTGGATTTGTGGTGAGGGTGTATGTTGGTGAGGGGCACTAATGACCACCTTGGCATCAATGACACCATCATTAGTAATGTTTTTGTTCCTTGCCCATGTGTGAGGTTTATCATTGTAATTGGATGGTGGGTGGTTGTTTTTTTGTTTGGGGTATGAGGTTGATCCCGCTGGTTGAGTCCTGAGGGCTCGTTCGATGCTAAGTGCCTTGGAGATCAATTGGTCATATGTGGTGATTCCTTGAACCTTGAGATGAAATTCCAATAGGCCGTCAAGGTTGGAAATGATGGTGCAAACTTGTTGTTCTTCTGGCATGGTCCACTTGCTCTGATTGGCCTTGGATCAACATCATTGTAGGAATGAAGTGAATGATTCACCCTTTCCTTGTTTCAGAACTGAGAGTTCTTCTAGACTAACATCCATTGCAATGTTGCATGCGTAGTTCTTAATGAATGTGTCTATAATTTCTTGGAATGTTCTAATGCCTGAAGGTAGGTGAAAAAACCATTCCATAGCATGGCCTACCAAACTCCGAGGAAATAGCCGCATCAAATAAGTATCATCGTATGCGACTTCCATGCAATGAACTAGAATTTCCTGATGTGATCTTCAGGGTTTCCTATCCCACAATATTTTTCAAACTTGGGGATCTCGAATCCCTTGGTGAATGGTTTCATCACAAGGCTCCTGTCAAATGGATAGGGGCACAAGTTGCTTGGTGTCTTTGTGGTTCGCCCTGATTGAAGATCAAACACTTGTTGTGAGAGCAACTTGATTTGTGTCATCACATCATTTTGTATATTAGGGGGTGGGATGAAAGTGTTTTGGGGTGTTTCGACTGTGGGTTGGATGGGTGGGTTGGTCAGTGTGTTTTTTGATGGTATGTGTATGTTCTGCCAAGCTAGGTAGGCTTCCACCTACTTTTGTATGAACAACGCCTGCTATTGTGCTTGTTGTTGTTCCAACAACACTTGTTGTTGGGCTGCCAATTCAGATGCTTCTTGATTCTCTTGATATTGCTTTATTGCTTGTTGATATGCTTGCAATTGTGTTGCTTGTCTTTGTGCAAGAAGTTGTGCTTGATATTGGGCTTATTGTACCTAATATTCAGCTTGTGCTTGTGCTGCTTGTTGTTTCAATAGAATTTGTGCTTGAGTGGCCTTTTGTGCTTGCAATGCTTGTGCGGCTTGAGTGGCTTGAGTGGCTTGTTGTTGTTGTTGTTGCAATAATGCTTGGGCTTGTTGCGCTTGTAGTGTGGCTTGTGCAGCTTGGGCAGCTTGTGTAGCTTGAGTAGCTTACTGAGCAGCTAGTTGTACGACTTTTTGTTTTTGCACTTGTTGGAATCCCCTTTGAAAAGCAGCTTGCAATGCCACATTGTATTGGTTTGATGTGGTGGAAGTTGGTGGTGGTAGGGGTGGTGGTGGATTTGGTATTGTGTTTGTGGTGGTGGTGAATGGTGATGTCGTGTTAATGATTTGAGTGGTAGATGGTATTGTTGATGTGGTGGTTTGAGTTATAAGTGATGCTATTGATGTGATTGGCCCTTGAGAGACTATGCTTTGCTATGTTAGGGGGTGTTTGATGATGTTGCGATTGCTTGTGCATTTTTCATCTGTTGTTGCGATGTCGATGACAAGTTTTGAGCATTTGACATAATTCTTTGGTTGATATTTGGGATGTTGTTTTAATCGATACTTAGTAAAGGCGAAAGCCCTAAGCCAAGGAGTGATGTAGATGATGATGAAAAAAGCAGAAGTGGTGGAAATGTAAGGGGTTCGAGTCCTTGCGAAAATGTTGTGGTGTCAAAAATGCCCCCTAGTCCGAACATGTCTCCTTCCTCTTGCAAATTTGTGAGGAGAGAAGTTTGAGGTGTTGCGTGGAAAAATGATGATGATGGATCATGATGGAATGTGAGAGGAACATTCTAATGTACTATATTTTTGAGTATGTTTTGTTCCAAGATGGTATTTGCATCCAAGTTTTGATTATATACAAGGGGGTGTGTTTGAATAGCATTGAGAAATGTATTTCCCTTATTAACATTGGGTTGGGTTGGAGCAAATGATGTCGTGATCTGCGGAATATTTTGTGTGATGTTTTGGGATGGGGGTGTAGATGAGATGGGAATGGTGGATGAGATTGGAGGAAATGATGTCTCCACTATGGTACTCACGTCAAAATCTGAAGGTAACTTAGCCCCTTGTTTTGCTAGCTCAAGCGTGTATAACGAAGGGTTAAGTCTCATCATGATGTTGATGATTTTATGGTTCTCCAGATTTTGGAGCATTTCAGTTATTTCTTCATGAGACATTCCAAAGATAAGATCCTCTCCTTGGTTTTCCTCTTGCGGATTTTGCGATGATGTCAGAAGGTTAACTATGAGATTTCCAGACCTAATGGGATTCATTTCAGGAGTGGTTTGACTTAAATCACTTGAAGCGGGTGTTTCTTTGTTGGCTTCCATGCTCTTCTTGTATTGAGATCTAGTTTGAACCATAAAACGAGGATCAATTTTTAAGAATGGGAGATGAATCTCTTGATTCTTTGAATTGATCTTTACTTTATGCCCAAAGTAGAAAATTTTAGGATATCTTGAGGATCGAAAGGTGATATGATGATGTAAGAGATGGATGACATGGATGTTATGATCTTTTGGTAAATCTTGAAGGGGATACTAAGATTTTGGGACTTTCGGATATGTTTCAATTTTTTTATTTTTAGTTTCCCTTGGGATTTGTCCTTGATTGATTTTGATTTTGATTTTGATTTTGAACAAATAGACCCTAAGATGTTTGGATGATTATCTAAGGGATAGATTTGATCAAAGGATGATAATTTGAATATGTGTGGGGAGAAGGATGCATCTACCCACACCTATTCAAACAAGATGATAATTTCACTAAGCATATGAAGAAGGATTCATCTACATATATTAAGCCAAACGAGATGATTTTGATAACTTTTGACTAAGCATATGCAAAAGGATGCATCTACACATACCTAGCCCAAGGTAATTTTGATAATGTTTTCAAGGATTTATTCTCAAGGATTTTGATGATTTTTATTTTTCCAAAAATCCTAGCATTAAGAATGATTTCAAGATTTTCCAAAAGGTGATTGTGAGATGATGTTTGTTTTGATGTTTTTAAGAATGGATGAAAGAATATTTTGGTTTTACTTTGATCCTAAGATGAACCTAAAAAAGACACTTTGTTTTCCTAGACCTAGGTATTGAATAGCATGCAAATGCTTCCTAGAGACCTTTATAACAGAACAATGATTCAATTTGGACATACACTTTCATATTTCCAACCAATGACCTTTGCTTTGGAATTTTTCAAAAATCGTGAGGCTTCAACAAACATGAAAGTTCATTTTTCTTAGATTTTCTTAATGGCTTCATTTTACCAAAAACACTTTCTTTGATTAAGTTTTCAAACTAAAATGTCTAATGTCTTAATTTCTTCAAACCCCACAAAGTATGTTATGTGGAAATTTGATGAACACAAGGCAAGGGTTTACCTATTGTTTACTTAAGTAGACAAATTGAGATGTAATCCAATGTTTAGAAACCTCTAAGGATGTGAATCCCAAGGGAAAGCAATAACATATGGATTGAGTCAATTGTATTTTCTTCCAAAAGGGTTTGAAATTTGGATGATGATGTTAAGTGTTTGTTTTCAAGATGTTTTCAATCAAGCAATGCATTTTGTAACCCAAGAATACATACAACCCTATGGATGTGTAAGACAATATTTGTTGGATTCACACTTGGACAAGTCCAACTACACTTATCTTTAGTGAATGGTTATATGCTTGACCCCACTGGCTCCCCTCCATGACTCATTAACGTCAATCAGGGAAGCGAAGCATCAACACCCATGAAACTCCCATGGCATGCTTTCCATTTCTACTAAAAGACCGTAAAAGTGTGGTGCGGCTTCAGAACGACCGTTCTTGCACCAAAAAATAGATTAAAGAATTTTGGAAAATTCTAGCACATGGGTTTTAATAAGGACTTTCCGTTCATGGAGATTGACCCATACATAAAGAGTCCCCTTTCAGATCCATCTTGTCAGAATCAACCGAATGATATTGGCATTTACTCTAATACCCATATTTATATCCTGGTTGGAAATACTATTGGCTTTAGAGTGTTACCAGTTGAGTCGTTCCCTTGGGTGAGTACTTTTTCCCCAGGGAAAGCCCTCTAGGACAAACAAAAGTGAGTAAAGACCAAATCCGTAACTCGTTCAATCTTTGATGGCAACAAAGAGAGAGAATATATGCGATAATTCCCCCACTCACACTCGCACATGATCTTGTTCAATTTTAAACCCAAATCGAAATGTGGAGGTGATTGCTTTGTCTCACCCTAAAGTCATGAAAAAGGCCTTTTGATTCTCAAGATCACTATAAAGCACGAGAGAAATGCATACATCCTTTTTCAATGAATTTAGTTTAAGTAAGCCTTCATGAAAACAAAGTTGCACTTGTTCTTTTTAAATCCACAAAGAAAAATGTGAGTTCTTTTTAAGCACCAAAAGACAAGTGAGAGATATCTTGTTCAAAATTTTAACCAAAAAAAACTCTAATAAGTTGTGATCCTAAAGTTTGTTTTAGCCTTTTCCTAGAAATGAAAAGATTCTTTTTAAACCCAAACAAAAATTAGTGTCCTAAGAAAGAAGTGATAACAATTTCATGAAAAGTGTTAAACAAACACTAAAGTGTTAATAAAATACTTTTGATCTTTGCGAAATATCTTCCTTGTGCTTCTCCTCCTTTTGTTTTCCTTCTTTTACCTATTCCTCATTTTCCAATAAGATGAAAAAGAGAATAATGTGAGACCAAGTTACTCAATTAACTTAAATGATTTCACATAATGACACATTAATAAGGATCTCGATTCCAATAAATTTAAGGAAAGTCTTATTCAAAAGTAGGCAATTTGCAAAGAAAAAGGCTTCCCTTGCTAATAACCCATTCTTATCAAACAAAATCCTTTAATCTATCCTTGTTAAGACCAAATAAGAGAAAATTCCTTAATCCTCAAATAATTGAAATTCTTATTGCTAATTCTATTCTTTAAATGAGGTAGATTACAATAACAAAATATATATACATGAACCTATTTAATATAGATTATATATAAGATACATAAAATCTATAGTCATTCCTCATTAAAGGTTTCTAAATCTGATTGCAAAGAATTGCATTAACAAACATAGCGCAAAACACATTACAACCAAACAAATAACTATTCTACCTCGAATTTACTAGGGTCACATTTAATCACCCAAGCTATTTTGTTGATCATTTAATGTGATAATTATTTTCTCTTCTAAGGCCCAATAGAGAACCCTATACGATTAGGCTATAGCTCATATTGTCAACAAAATCTTAGAGTGTTGACCACAGTATGAAGGTGACATTGTTGGAATCATATAATGAAGAAAATTACATACTTACTAGCAACCAAGCACTCTCCTAAGTACTCAGATAACATATCAAAAAAGTAGAGTAGCCAATCCAAAAGAAAGCAATGCGCGCCAAATACTAGCAAATGACCAACGATAAAGTGTGTAAAATTCTAACAGCGTTGCATAGTAAGGACAGTATAAAAAGGCCAAAATTTATCATAACTTAAGATGTTATCTGAGATATAGAAAAAAGTTCATTTGCACAGACAAAGACCTTCAACAGCTTTGGGACGCATTATGAATAGATGTGTAGACGCCTCTCTAAATCCTCACTCCACCATAATGCCATAAAGCTACACAATTATTGAATAGACATTTCCATCGATAAGTATGAATTTTCAAACATTTTCTACCTATTGCTTAGAAAATAAAAAATGCAGCGCTGGTAAATGCTAGTGGAAAATAACAACTGCATTGATATTTATACTTGTAGCGATGACTAACATAGGCTCCATCTATCACACACAACACCTATCAACACAATTAGAAATCAATGAGCAATTACTACTTACAATGAAGACAACTTCCAACCTCTCCCGCGGGTTCAATACATTGAATTCTTAGATGTTTGTAGAGGAGTTGTTGGTTGTTGATGGCTTCAAGCACGTGTGAGAGAAAGTGAATAGGTCTATGAGAGGTGGTGGCCAGAGTTGTATAGCACAGAATGTTTGTATATAGCATACAATATCTGTGCTTTCCTACTATCCATGATGTGTTAATAGTCTCCTCCTATCATCCTTCATAGCTCTTAGTATGACATTAATCAGATAAACACAAAATAGATCTGTTGAAAAGTCCATAGAAACTTTTAAGCAAATGAAATTGGAGGTACAAATCTACGACACAAAGGTTATTTGAAAGGCTTAAATGTAAATGGCAGGTGTAGAGCCATATTCAAGATTTTATTGAATGCCCTACAACAGAGTGATGGCCTAGTAAATCAACAATGTGCTCTTGAACTGATCTATGTCCTTGTTCAGCTAACCACGTAGAGAAATCCAAGTGTATAGCAATCAATTTAAATGCAAAAAAGCACAATGAACTCACATGAAAAGAATCTAATCACAACTCATTAATTAACGGACACGTCCTCCCTAGATTGCTTATCACTTGACAACGAGCTTGCAATGCATTTAACCATTGAAATGGGTGTTGACATGGGCGCAATGAATAATAACTCTATCACACGCAAAGTTTATAATACATAGATCACTATCACATACAGTAATGCCATTGTCCCATGTATGGATATCACTATTAACTAAAGCAGACAAGACAAAAGGGTAGCAAAAAAAAACAATGCCATTATCCATTTTCATTGGTCGATGCAATTCTCCTTGAATAAATAGTGCAACATTATGATGGAGTTATTAAGCCAAGTAAAATGTCGAGATGATATGTAAGACAAAGCCAAATGTTGTGAATCGATGCTTGATTTCAAATTGCATACAGTAACCTTGACTTAGACTTTGAGCAGAATAGCAAACCAAATAAATAGGAAGTGTGATTCTTTGCTTAATGTAAACATTGCCACTACTATTTGCACCTAATATCTGT
>VDFB02026246.1:0-29228 GCA_007258455.2 Sequoia sempervirens
GATTTCATTCATGTCAATTTAGTCAATGCCATTTTTCTCATTTATCCTTGTTTCATCTAATATCTAATTAATTAGGACTTATGCATTCGCCGAGAATGCTTTTAACCGACAGCATTGGCCAATCACATTTCGGCATTTAAAATATTACTTATTTTTTTGTATAGTTTGAATTTGGAGAGCTATTTTTTATATTGGAAAATTAGCATTTTTCTATTTTTCTATTCGTCCAAGTAGCTTTATAAATCATTTTCGTTTTAAAAATTTGGGAAAACGTGAACACATAGATTGATTAAATAAATTTAAGCAAAGGCATAGTTTAAAAACTGGCGGCTAGAGGTACATAATCCATGAATGCAGATTAAATGCATTAAAATATCAGGAAAATGCGAGCGCATAGATTGATTAAATAAAGTTAAGCAAAGGCATAGCTTATAATAAAACTGGTGGGTAGACGTACGTAATGCATGAATGCAAATTAAATGCATTAAATGGCATCTGGCTAGAGGTGAAGGCATTGGAAAGGCTGTTGTTCAATGCTAAACTAGCTGCTAATGAACAACAAAAGCTTCAAAAATATCAGTTAACATGTAAAGGGCTGATAAATATTGATCTGCCAACTGGATGGGGTCATTTTACTTCAATTATGTAGCACTTATTCTTAGTTGTTTAATCCAATCACATGCAACCAGAATTGAGAATAGTTAGCATCCATACACATCTATGCATAGATACATGCTTTCTAACATATTGATATGCATATGGTTTTCTACTGGCACAATCCTTGAACATTCTTTAGGTGCAAGTGCTAGTTTATTAATTGATGTTGATTGATGGATAAAATGTATACATAGACACATACCTACACACATGCATCAATGCACAAATGCATACATAGATGAATGGATGTACACATATATACATGTATACATACATACATGATTACACACATACATATATATATGCATTCATGCATCCATGGATGCATATATCCATGTATTAATAGATCCCTTAAAATATGCATATATTCAAATGACCCCAACGAGTTGGGGAATGAATATTTATGTGGCTTTTACATGATAGCAATCTCTTATAAATATGCATATATGCATGAGGACACATAGCCATCAATGAATCTATGCATTTGCATTTTCATGAGCATTTAAAAACAAAAAGGATTGAGAAAGCCACTTGCATGGGCAGCAAAAATAGATAAATGCCAATTTTCTGATATAAAAAATGACTTATGAAATTGAGATCATATATATAAAAAGCAATATGTTAACACACTGAAGTATAACTGGCTGGCACTATCCACAAAAAAGCATTCTAGGCAAATGCAATAGTAATCTGTTATATACATACATACATACATGGAAACATAGATACATGCACACATATATACATAATTACATGCACACATATATAGATGCATACTTGCATGCATGGATGCATACAAAGACTATTTTTCATGGGATTGTTAAAGAGTGCACTTGCTCTCTATATGCTTCCATATTTTGCATGTGTGCCTATGATCTCTATTACTTTGCATGTGTTTTTTTTGTGTTCTATAAGCCCATGTTCTGAGGAAGAGTTTGTAGTGACAGAGTAGGAGATGTTATAGTTGCAGAGTCTAGACCCAGAAACGAGTTACTTGAGGTGATAATTTGTTAATTTTCATAGTTTCTTTCCATTAAAGTGCATTACAAAGCTGTATTTCGTTGTGTACATTTCACCTATTAATCAAATGCAATTAACAAAATAGCAGTAGAAAACCATGTGCATGTTAATATGTTGGACAACATGTATTTGTGCTTGGCTGTATATTTATCTCCAAAGCCCTCAGTGTTTGATTGCATAACCTTGATATTTTCTTCATATTTTTCTTGGTTTGGTATGGTGTGAATGTTGTTGTGATGGATGAAGGTCTGTTTGTGCTATTTAATTGTGGAAGTTGATGTTTGAAAAGTTATTTTTTAATTTGGAAACCGGCATTTATCTGTTTTCTTTTTTGTGTTTCAAAGTCAATGCATTAAATGGCATTGGGATTTATCATGTAATATAGATTTAAGTGACTTGAGATGCATTGTGATTACTTTGAGCGTGTCATTTTTGTTATTCTGCAGATGCGTGTAGTTGCGGGAGATGTTGTTGCTACAGAGTGAAGACCGAGAAACAAGTTACTTGATACATGTATCCATACATACATGGGTGCAGACATCCATCATGGTATCCATATATACATAGATACATGTATCTATGAAAAGATGTATCCATAGATACATCGACACATATATGGATAGAAGCCTGTATACATATGCACATAGATGCACCAATACATATATGCGTGGATGCATTTATAGCTACAAGTATACATAGAAACATAGCTGCATGGATAGATAAATACATGCATAGTTGGACACATAAATGCTTAAATATGCATGTATGGAAATATCCATGGATTGCATATGAAGTTGCATAGATAGATATATGCATGCATGCATGTATACATAGATGCATGTATTGTAGTACACATGGATGCATGTATATGTGTATCTATGGGTAGGATGCATGGATGCATGTAAATAGAAGAATTTTGTCAAATGTCATAGTTATTGTCCTCATAGGCACATATGCAAAAAATGGAAGCATACAAAAGGCAAGTGAACTGTTTGAAAGAATTAGTAACATAAGCAAAACTTGTTCTATTTTCGAAGACAAATTACTATTGCAATTGTGGAAAATGTATTTTTCTGTTTCTATATGTGCAAGCAACCTTTTAAATCATTTGTGTTCAAAGAAATTAGGAATACAAGATGACAAAATGAAAACATGAAAGAGAACTTTATGCAGTGATTATATTGAAGAATTTCAATTGCATTTCAAGAAAAGTAGAAAGACAATTTGGAAAGCTGACCTTGCAATCTGCTATTGAATGATCAAGTACACTCGCAACAATTTAGAAATTTTGGCTGTTATTGCAGTCAGAAGTAATTTTTCCTAGTACAATGACAAAATTGAGAGATGAGCAAAGTGTAAAAACATATACTATTTCATCTACAACCATGGGAAATCTTCCCAGAAGTGCATATTTGCAAAACTTTGCATTGTATTAAAAAAAAAAAAGAAGGTTAATATGGTAACCTCACGTTGCAGTTTGTGCGTGATTGTTTAAATAGACTTCAAAGTACTGATCCCTGTTACAAGGACAATCTAGACAAATGAGTACAGTGAGTGACATATACTATGCTATTCATAAAAACAAAACAAAATTCTTATGTAGATTCATTTCGACGAGGAAGAACCTAAGCAAGAACTTTTGTTGCTTATAATGCAAATTGCATTTTATAATTTTAAATTACTTATTGTTATTTGTGTAGCCTATAATTTAGAACATATTTTGCATATCTATGCATTAGTGTAATTTTGTTATTGCAATGGTAGCATAAGCTCTTTAACAACAATCAATGGAATAGATGCCATATTTGCTTAAGCGTCTAAAGAAGTGTAAATAGGACATGGCAACCTATGAATACTAAGCCAAAAAACAACACAGACCTGGGCCAGCACTGTTAATTTCTAACACAAACAACTTCTAGCTACTATTCAATGCTAAACCAGTTGCCACTTAATAGTAAAAGCCACATAAATATTGATTTTCTAACTAGATGGGGTCATTCTATTTCCATTTGCATAAGTTTATTTTGTAACATTATGTAGCACTTACTATTACTTGTGCAATGAAGCCACATGCAAGTAGAATTCATAACTCATGGCATCTAGATACACTCAAGGACAAATACAAACCAATGTTGTTGGCATCCTGATAAGAAAGATGATGAGATACATCCAATTAATGTATGTCACAACATCTTATTCAATGAAGATGATTTGGATAGGGAGGTTACAAATGAGAATCCTTATTGGTGTGTGAGTAATCCTCTTTTTGAAGGCTTCTCAAGAAAATTGCATGCCAATACTATTAGTGAATAGGTGGAATCAAATTTATTAATTGACTTTGATTGATGGGTCAAATGTGCATAAGGATAGTTATAATTATTTCTTTCTTTTAATTATTATGTATTTAAATACTAATTAGCAGTTACCTAATTAATTAGATATGAAATGATAGAAGGGTAAATAAGATTAATAGTTAATTGACATTTGATGAGATAATTGATTGGTTGGAATGATTCAGGAGACTACAATTCTTTGAGAAGTTTTGTCAAACAGTGTCCTTGCGTTGTGTATGCATCCATATGTTACATATGTGCCTATGACGACAATAACTAGGACATTTGAAAAAATTCCTCTTTCCTTTATGCTTTCATGACAGCAAGAAAGTTGAAAGCAATTGTGGAGTTTAGGCTTATATCTGTAAATTGCATTTGCTTGATAGTTTCTAAAGCCTTCTCAACACATTGTCCATATATTGTTCCAAAGGTCTCATTATGGCACATGCTAACAACACACTGGCTCTAAAGCTTTCACTATGGAATAGTTCTGCAGTAATTGAAGATATGTAATCTTTAGAGGACTCATATGCACCAAGTTATTGTTAAGCTCCCATATTGTACACTGGACAAAAGACAATTGTGCATCCGAGGAAGCAGTCTATGAAGATTAGCATAGGCTGAGCACTGTGAAACCCAATCTGCCTATGGACTCGAAAATGAAAGAAAATTGAGGAAAATAACTATTTATTGCCTCAAGTAACTTGTTTGCAAGTGTGCTTTTTGGAACCATGACAACCTTTGCCCTGTCACTGCGAACCCTTCCATAGAAAAGACATATAGACGCACACATATATATATATACATATGTATACACATGCACAAATACATGTATGTATACACACATATATGCACGTATGTACATATACATACATGCATACATGCATATACACATACATGCATCCATACACACAAACATATATGCATAAATAAATATATGCATAGATATATCCAGAGACATATGCATCCATGCATACATGCAGCTACAAATGTCTACATAGATATGCACATAGATAGATGCTTATGTACATAGAGACATGCATACATACATATATGCATGGACACATCACACACAAAGCGATAGTGATAGTCCAACTAAAGCACTATGAAACACAACTTCATTATGCACTTTAATGGAAAGAAACTATGAAAATTAACAAATTATCACCTCAAGTAACTCGTTTCTGGGTCAGGACTCTGCAACTATAACATCTCTTGCTCAGTCACTTCTAACAAGGCTCGCTTCCCTGGAACAAGGGCTTACGGAACCTAAAAACAACATGCAAAATTAATAAGGATGCGTAGCAAATTGGCTTAACTCTATATTAAAGCAACCGTACCACATCGCCAGCAGGCCATCTCCACCAAAACACGTTGGATATGAACGAACATGATGGAACGGTTTTCACCGGTGGCGGACGATGGGTGGATTGCCGCTCCGTCGCCAACCGCTCGCTCTCTAAAGCCGTTGAGATAGATAATCAAAATTGATGGTGAGGTACTGTGGGTTTATCTTTTGTTTTCATAAAGCGCTTAAAATGGGTTCCGGGGGTGGCTATAAACTGATGATAATCAACTACAACCTATTCACTTGCTCAAACTAGCATAGCAGTCAGATGGCTCAACAAATTTCGTGACCAAAACCAAAGATGTTTTGTAGAACAGTTTTTTTTGGCACTATTTTAGGCATCAAGCGAGATGAAACATTATGTATCATTGTCAAAGCAAATAGAAAGCCGAAGGAAGAGCTTTTGTCTTCAAATGCTTGGAAAACTTTCCAGCTGAACAGTAGACTATGAGCATATTACACATACCAATCAACTCTATGATTTTAAAGATTGAATATATGCATATTTAAAGCCATCTATTATCTATTCTTTGTATATGTCTAAACTATTTTTGAATTCACTTGCAAGCTGCAATGATTGTGAAGCATTGTGTGTTCAAATGCTTTAAAATAAAGTTACACGAACATATGCAATGCACTAATTGTTCTTGTTCTTTTCGAGATTTAGATGGTTTGTTTCTTCTGCAAGAAGATTGAGCTGGCTCGTGTATTTGTTAAGTCTATTACAGATGAGCAAGAGGAGCAGCACAAGAAAAGTTTTGATTTTATAATGAAAGCAAAAAGTTGGATGGGCATGTCACAACTTGTCTTCTCTATCTGTTATTAGATACAGTTAGTCCTAATATCTTCAAGAAAACAAAATAACACAGCGCAAAAGTCAGTAAACATAGATAGCTGTTTAAATGTTTGCAAAATTGATGGTACTTTTGACTCATTTTGGATCTGTGGGCTTCTTCAGCTTTCACAGTGGCAGTTTTAGCAAAAAGAGTGTTGTCGACAGGGACTCAAGATGATTACAGGTTTGTTCTTTGAAACCTTGCATGTCTTGTGTTGGAAGAATTTGCAAGATATTTGGCTTCACATTCTAATGCCATTGCTAGTAGTCTTTAATAGAGAACAATATTTGAAAGATCTTTCAGAGATCGTATTGCAGAGAGTTGGAGGATAAAGTTAGCAAGGGTCCTTGAGGATGTTTACTCATTTCGATTATTTCACTCTGTCCACACAGATGGCTGTTTAAATGTTTATAGAATTAATGGTTCTGGTGAATCCCAAAGAGATATGAAAAGAAAGAAAAAATCTAAATGAGGCTTGTCTAGGGAATGAGAGTGTGAAGATTCAACAACAACATTTGTTAGTTATCATAACTCTTTATTACAGAAACTCAAATATCTTAGTAAAGAAGACAAGACTACTACTTTACATGGGATTGGGCAACTTCTGAGTATATAAATTGATTTAATAAATTTAAGCAAAGGCATAGATTTGAAAAATGACAGCTTTCATCAATGCAAAGGGGACGTTTACAGTGATAGAGCAAAAGTTCCTATGCTCGTTGAATGAACACCAAGAGACGAGTTACTCAAGGTAACAAATAGCTACTTTATTTATTTATTTTCATTTTATCGCGGAAATGCAAGTTGGGTTTCACAATGCATCAAAACACACTTGTGTAAACAACTCCCAAAATTATAATTGCAATGGATGACAGTGATAGAGTATTGGATACTAATAGTGAAAACACCAAAAAACACCAGCAAGTGTTTTTTTAGATTCAATAGAAACAAGTATTAATTATTTTTTTAGATTCAATAGAAACAAGTATTAATTGAAAACAGATTAACCTGGTAGACTATCTATCATAGGTTCTTGAATTCCAAATGTTCAAGTGTAACCATGGTTCTCTACAAGCTCTGGCTATGCATTTTAACTATATTGCTTTCTAGATATTCAAGATACACTTTTTTTGTAGACTGTAGCAAATAGTCTATCCAAAGTCCCTAGATCACTGATAACAAGGTCTATAGAAATGAATTTAATTGCTCTTTTGCATCAAGCCTAAAGAACTACTGTAAGTATGGTTTCCAAACAAATTTAAATCAAGAAAGGTTTCGAACTACACTAAATACTTGAACTATAAAGCATCATTGCTTCAATCCATAGCAAAAATGCACATAAGCACACGAAAACAAATTCAACTATGACATCATCTAACAAGGATTTTTTTTCCATTACTATTGTTAACTATTCAACTCAATTGACTCATCAAGCAAACAGCTTGATCAATTACTAACGTAACTTGTTTCAGAGGTATCTTGTTAAGCTAATTAGTTAATTTCATTAATGAGTAAAAGATGGAATTGACTTAATTGGCATGAGTCAAGTGTAAGATTGACTTATTTGTTAATTGAATTTGATTAATGTATCAAAGAGAGATGAAACTGACTAAATTGACATGAGAAAAATTTGAGGTGGACTTATTAGCTGGTACGCCACATATACTGTGACATTTGAGCTTTCAAGAAATAATAGCGAAAGCAATAGAATAAACATATGGCTTGAACATAATCAAAGGAATACAATTAATATGGATAGCTATACCTTATGCAGAACAATGGACACAGTTGAATATTTGTAGCACAAGAAACGCAAGGGAAGATGTCGGCGAAGGTTGTGCAATTTCTCTTTGCACTTAGCAATTGCGTTTGCTTCCATGTCTATAAAGCCTTTTCAAGACAATATTTTTCTGCATAAGAATGGCCATGATTGGTTTAATTGATTTGGTGAATAAAGATGATTTATAATTAACTATAACTAACTATTCAAGAAAACTGATCTATCAGTGAACTAGTTTCATTGACTAGTCAAGTAACTTGATTTAGAGTTAACTTGATTGGCTATTTAGTTAATTTTCTTCAAAGTTTGCAAAAATATTTTTGAACAAATAATTATCTGAATAACTTGCAATCATTAGACACCAAGAGCCAACATTTCTTCAAGGAATTTTGCCAAATAGTTTACATGTCTTTCATGTGCTTCCATATTTTGTATGCATATTCATGACAGCATTTGAAACCATAATATCTTTCACAAATCCACGTCCTATCATGCTTGGATGAATGTACATATCCTGTTCTAAAGCTCCTATTTTATTAAAGGTAGACAAAATGCTCAGAAAGATTGTGAAATCTAGCTCTATGCCTATGAATGTGAATAGGCAAGATTGATTTAACTGATTTGGAGGATAAAGATGACTAATTATTAACTATGACTAACCACTCAACACAATTAATTCATTATTCAATTAGCTTGATTGATTGCTGAATTAACTTGTTTGAAAGGTATCATGTTAAGCTAACTAGCCAATACGCCACATACACTACGACATTTGAGATTCAAATAAGTCTCATGGACGCAAATCTGCTATCATGTTAAAGCCACATAAACATTGATGTTCCAACTCCATGGGGTCATTCTATTTCCATTTTCCCAAGTTCATTTCATTCCATTATCCAACACTTATTATTAAATGTTTAAACCAACTACATGCAAGTAGAAATCACAACTCATAGCATTGGCATGCAATTTTCTTGAGAAGTCTTCAAAAAGAGGATTACTCACACACCAATAAGGATTCTCATTTGTAACCTCCCTATCCAAATCATCTTCATTGAATAACATGTTGTGACATACATTAATTGGATGTATCTCATCATCTTTCTTATCAGGATGCCAACAACCTTGGTTTGCATTTGTCCTTGAGTGTATCTGGATGCCATGAGTTATGAATTCTACTTGCATGTGCCTTAATTGCACAAGTAATAGTAAGTGCTACATAATGGTAGAAATCACAACTCATAGCATCCATATACACCTATGCACAAATACATGTTATCCAACATATTAGCACACACATGGTTTTCTAGTGCTAGTTTGTTAATTGCCTTTGATTAATAGTTCAAATGTACACAAGGATAATTGTAATTATTTCTTATGTTAATATGTTAGGCAATATGTGCTTGTGCATAGGTTGGTGGTCATGAGGCAATACCAGTGATGGCTTTAAATTGTCATGCATTTTTGCAAGTCTTTTTGCCATGATAGTGTATGTGCAATTGATTAAAACGGTTCACTTGAAATAGTTTTGCTTGCTGTTTGTGTTTACAAAGTGCAAAGAATGAGACAATTATTGCTATGGCTTTCCACAAAAATATCTCGCTGATGACTAAAACATACCAAGCAAACATCAGTTCGATATTTTGTAATTGGAAAACTTAGACTGAATGCTTAGCAAGTTAGGAAATTGTATCTTGGGGTTATAAAAAACTATCTCAAATATGTTTTAGAATTCATATTGCAATGTTGCCATAAAGTAGTCAAGTATAAAAGCCACATAAATATTCATTTTGCAATTGGATGGGGTCATTCTATTTCCATTTTCCTAAGTTTATTTCATTTCGTTGTCTAGCACTAACTATCAATTGTTTAATCAAACCTCATGCAAGCAGAAAATCACAACACATGGTATCCTTATAGAATTATGCACAAATACATATTGTCTACCATATTAACATGGACATAGTTTTCTATTGCTTCTTTGTTAATTGGCTTTGAGTTATAGGTGAAATGTGCACAAGGATAATTATAATTATTTCTTTCTTTTAAATGTTATGTATTTAAAGACTAATTAACTGTTACCTAATTAATTAGATATGAGATGATAGAAGAGTAAATGAGAACTAGACACTGGATAAAAATGACAAAGTTAGCATGCGAATATCAAGGTGCGCAGACTAAATACTCATTGCATTCCAGGGCACCACATTTCACTGAGAAATTTTGTCAAACAATTCCCTTGCCCTATGTATGCTTCCATATTTTGCATGTGTGCCTAGGAGGAAAATAACCACGACATCTGATAATGGTAAAATTCCTCTATCCTTCATGCTTTGCTGACAGCAAAAAAGCTCAAAGCAATTGTAGAGTTTGGGTTCACTTCTCTAAATTGGATTTGCTTAATAGTTTCCAAAGCATTTTGAACACATTGTCCTTACATTCCTCCGAAGCTCTCACTATGGGACAAGTTCATACCACATTGGCTCCAAAGCTCTCATTATGGGACAGCTCTGCAGAATGGACAAAAGGGTTTCTACATAATGCCTATGAAACCACATTTCTTAACAAGTTGTAGCTGTTGCTCAATGCTAAACCAGCTGCTAATGAACAACAAAAGCTTCAAAAATCTCAATTAACATGTAAAGGGCTGATAAATATTGATCTGCCAGCTGGATGGAGTCATTTTACTTCAATTGTTTAGCACTTATTCTTGATTGTTTAATCCAATCACATGCAACCTGAATTCAGAACAGCTAGCATCCATACACACCTATGCATATATACATGCTCTCTAACATATTGATATGCATATGGTTTTCTACTGGCACAATCCTTGAACATTCTTTAGGTGCAAGCGCTAGTTTATTAATTGATGTTGATTGATGGATAAAATATATACATAGACACATACTTGCACACATGCATGAATGCACAAATGCATACATACATGCATGGATGTACACATATATACATGTATACATACATACATGATTACATGCATACATATATATATGCATCCATGCATCCATGGATGCATATATCCATGTATTAATAGATCCCTTAAAATATGCATATATTCAAATGACCCCATCGAGTTGGGGAATGAATATTTATGTGGCTTTTACATGATAGCAATAAGTCTTATAAATATGCATATATGCATGAGGACACAGCCATAAATGAATCTATGCATTTGCATTTTCATGAGCATTTTAAAACAAAAATGATTCAGAAAGCCACTACCATGGGTAGCAAAAATAGATAAATGCCAATTTTTCGATATAAAAAATAATTTACGAAATTGAGATCATATATATAAAAAGCAATATGATAACATGCTGAAGTATAACTGGCTGGCGCCATCCACAAAAAAGCATTTAAAGCAAATGCAATAGTAATCTGTTATATACATACATACATACATGGAAACATAGATACATGCATTCATATATACATAATTACATGCACACATATATACATGCATACTTGTATGCATGGATGCATATGACTATATTTCATGGGATTGTTAAAGAGTTCACTTGCTTTCTATATGCTTTCATATTTTGCATGTGTGCCTATGAGGACAGTAACCATGATATTTGACAATATTCCTCTATCCTTTATGACAACACATTGGTTCCAAAGCTCTCTTTATGGGACAGTTGTGCAGCAATTGAAGATATATAATCTTTACTGGTCTCACATGCACCAAGTACAATGAGCAAAAGGATTTTTACTTAATGCTTCCGAGACCCAGATGAATCCTTGGTATTTCAAGGAAAGATTTGAATGGATAACACTTAAAATGATCTAAACTATGATTTTATAATCAAAGTATCCAAATGCATTGAAGCAATGTGAAACCCAACTTCCATTTAAGATGTAAAATGAAAGTAAACAGAAGAAAAAATGCATTTGCTGCAAATTTTCTAAAGCATTTTCAACACATTGTCTAGCCATTGTCCAAAATATGGTTTTCTATTGGCATACTCCTTGAACCTTCTTTAGGTCTAACTACTACTTTGTTAATTGACTTTGATTGAAAGGTGAAAATGTGAAATGTGGCCAAGGTTAATTATAATTATTTCTCTCTTTTAATTGTTATATATTCAAAGACTAATTAGCAATCCGAACAACCTCCCCTCTAGTCAGATGCCATTCAATGCATTCATTTTGCATCAATGAATTATGTACCTTCAGCCACTAGTTTTAGTCAAAGTATGCATATGGATTCAAAATCAAACTCTAAAAATAAAAAAGACTATGTTTAAATTATACAGTGCAATCAGCCAGCAAAGAAATTCATTGGATAGTAATTGCATTTCTGATGTCCAATTGCTTGATTTTTATGAACCATATAGCATATGCCACTCACAATACCCATTTGTAAAGATTGTCCTTGTAACAAGAAGCAACGATATGACTACAAGTACAATCAATAAAGTGAGAATCTTGAATTAACCTTTTTCTTTGTCTACTCTATGCAATTGTAAACAAAGGAGAAGGTTCATTCTAGAAACTCACCCTGTACTCTTTTCTTGAAGAATTTGCTACAATTGCACTGCTACACCACCTCTCTTGTTCCAATCAAAAGCATTGCACCATGTAATAAGCTTTCATTAGAAAATGAAGACCATTTGTTTGTTTTTCTAAAAGAATAGCAATAAAGCTCAAGGAAATGACCAAAATGCAAAGAACTCCCAAAATTACAATTACAATGAATAATGCTCCTAGTGCGATGGATACTATTAGCCAAAACCAATAAAACACTAGCAAGCATTTTTTTAGATTCAAGAGACGCAAGTATAAATGTAAATCAGATTAACCATACAAACTATTTACCACAGGTTCTTGTACTACAAATGTTTTGGCAATGAATTTAACTGCTCTTTTGCATGAAGTCTAAAATTATTTCATCAAGCAATATTACTTGACTGCTTTATGGCAACATTGCAATATGAATTCTAAAACATATTTGAGATAGTTTTTTATAACCCCAAGATACAATTTCCTAACTTGCTAAGCATTCAGTCTAAGTTTTCCAATTACAAAATCTCGAATTGCTGTTTTCTTGGTATGTTTTAGTCATCAGCGAGATCTTTTTGTGGAAAGCCATAGCAATAATTGTCTCATTCTTTGCACTTTGTAAACACAAACAGCAAGCAAAATTATTTCAAGCGAACCGTTTTAATCAATTGCACATACACTATCATGACAACAAGACCTGCAAAAATGCATGACAATTTAAAGCCATCACTGGTATTGCCTCATGACCACCAACCTATGCACAAGCACATACTGCCTAACATATTAACATGCACATGGTTTTCTACTGCCACTTTGTTCCTTGAATTTGATTGATAGGTAAAATGTGCACAAGGATAATTGTAATTTTTTCTTTATTTTAATTATTATGTATTTAAAGACTAATTAACAGCTACCTAATTAATTAGTTATCTGATGATACAAGGGTAAAAGAGAAATATGGAATTGACTACATTCACATGAGTGAAATGTCACATGGACCTATTAGCTGACACACTACATATACTTTGACTTTTGAGTGCTTAATCCATCTACATGCAAATAGAAATCACAACCCATGGCATCCATACACACCTATGCACAAATACATGTTGTCTAACATATTTTCATGCACATGGTTTTCTACTGCTACTTTGTTAATTGGCTTTGATTAACGGGTGAAATGTCCACAAGGATAATTATAATTATTTCTTTCTTTTTATTATTATGTATTTAAAGACTAATTAACAACTAACTAATTAATTAGATATGAGATGATAGAAGAGTAAATGAGAACTAGCAACTCGATAAAAATGCCAAAGTTAACATGTGAAAGTCAAGGTGTCCAGATTAAATACTCATTGCATTCCTCGGAAGCACATTTTCCTGAGGAGTTTTGTAAAATAGTTCACTTGCCTTATAAATGCTTCCGTATTTTGAATGTCTGCCTATGAGGACAATAACCATGATATCTGACAACATTCCCCTATCCTTTATGATTTCCTAATAGCGAAAAAGGTCAAAGCACTTGCAGATTTTGGGTTTACTTCTCTATACTGCATTTGCCTAGCAGTTTCCAAAGCCTTTTGAACACATTGTCCTCACATTCTTCCAAACCTCTCATTATGGGACACGTTGTCAACACATTGGTTTCAAAGCACTCATTATGGGACAACTCTACAATAATTGAAGATATCTAATCTTTACAGGACTTAAATGCACTAAGTAGATTGGAAAGAAGGGTTTCTACATAATGCCTATGAAACCACATTTCTTTGACGAGTTTTGTCAAACAGTTCACCTGTCTTTTGTATGCTCCCATATTTTGGATTTATGCCTATGAGGACAATAACTATGACTTTTAACAAAATTCCTCTATCCTCTATGCTTTGATGACAACGGAAAACCTCAAAGCAACTGCACAGTTTCAGTTATTGTTGACACATTGTTCCAAAGCTCTCATTATCCCACGCATTGACATAATTTTGGTTCCAAAGCTCTCTTTATGGGACCGCTTTGTAGTAACCAAAAATATGAAAACTTTACAAGACTCACATGCATAAAGTAAAATTGATAAGACAAACTATTATGATTATAGAAGATGAATTTAAGGAGAAATAACTCTTGATGTTTGGAAGGATGAGTGGGTCTTTATGACTATCTACCCCTCTGTCATAGAGGAGACAATTGAAGCAAATAGAAATGGCCATAATGAGTTTCATGGGAAAATTAATGATGTGGGATTTGTGCTCGAACTTCGGGGGGAAAGACATCATGTCAAAGGGTTCATGTGCCTGGTCTAAGAGTCGACATTTTGCATGCATGTCTGCCAGGGTAGTGGCAACTATTCTGGAGGATTCAACTTTACGCATGTCAATTTGCATTTGTTTTAAAATTTCCTAATGCTTCTTCATAAGAGAAAAATAATAATAATAATAATGAGATTTCATTTTTTTCATATATCCTGCAATAGGAGACCACAGCTGGAAGATCATGCTCCCTCTTGGCTCCTCCTTCTCAGCTACCTCTAGTTCAAGTGTTTTTCGAACAGGATAAGTAAGAATGGAGAATGATGACGTGCAGATTGAGGTTGGTTGGGTCCCCAAATGTTGCTTGGATTTATGAGTGTTTTTGGAGAGACCACAAAGATGTATTTTTGGTGTTGGGGTTTATGCAATCTGATCTTTATTTTGTAATTAGTTTTGCAAAGAAGGATGAGAAGGGAATTCTTGATAGGGAGGTTAAGACAGGGATGATTCGAGTCTTACTGGGAGTGGCTGATTGCAATGCTAATTTTGTTGTCCATCGTGACCTGAAGCCTTCCAATCTACTAATTTCAGCTGATGGAATTCTCAAGGTTGTTGATTTTGGCTAGGTAAGTAGGATTTTCTTATTGCTTGTTGTTTCAGTTATTCAGTTGGGTGTTGCAACTAGCTCGACCCTCTCTTGTGGCTCCCATTATTTGTGTGGATTAGCTCTCATTGAGTTTAAATTTGGAATGCACCATAGTTATAATTCTTCATAGGGAAACAATACTATATATGGCTGTATTTTATCATCCTCTAGGAATAATAGATTTTATTTGTATCCAGCATACACACTTTCAGCACTTTCAAGTTTTCTATATATTATTTCTGGGTTCAAAGTTTCTTTTGATTTGTAATACTAATCTAATTAAATATTTCAAAAAATCTATATAATTAGAAACCCCCACTTTACAAAATTGGCCATATCTAGTTTGCTTGAGTTGAATTTGATCTTACCAATATCCATCTTAAATTTTGAGCACAATTGCTTCTTTGCTTTGTAGTTGGAAATGAAAGCCCCAAGTATTTGGTATTCGAGGATATGTTTATGTACATTGTTGCAGGGATTATTCTAAAAGTTATTTTGCTCAAGAATAGGATGGTCAACACTTAGAATGCATAGCCAAATTAGTCTGAGTATTTCATGTGGGGGTGTGCCCTTTGATATTTTAATTTTGAAGCTATAATGGTCTTCCGGCCTTGAAGTTAATAGCTGGTTTGTTATTTTAAATATTAGTATTATTTTACCGAGATAGAATAATATTAATAAAACCCTTATAAATTTCAAGACTTTGTTGTTGCACACAAATAAATTGTCAAAATAGACTTTTGAAGAGGAATTCATGTTAATAGTTGGTAAAATATCTTTTGGAATCTCTCTAACCTATGCATATTGCCTGTAAAATAAAATATAAACTTCATTTTATGCTCTTCACGTCGTCAGACCTTGACCTGCAAAGTACTTCAAACCAGAAATAAACCCTATGAATTTTACAGCACAATATGACTTTCTGGCTCAATAGAAATTAAAAATTTCACCCCCGACTGATAGCCTCACCACTCTCATGCAACTTGTCTACCTGTACAGAAAAACTAAAATTTGAAAAAAAATAGGGTTACTGAAATGAGCAGCACCCAATTTACTTATGTTTCGGATATGAAAATCACATTTAATTGAATTTAATAATTTTTCCCTAATTGTTAATTTATTGTATCTCGTTTTTATTGCTTACACCGTTAAAAGACAAGAGGGTTTCTACATAATTCCTATCAAATGCAAATGAAATCTTCACACTTGAACGAGAAATTGGAATAGATAATACTTAAACTGGTTTAAAATAAAACCCTACTTGCATTTCTCGTATTAAATAGAAGAAAATAGGAAAAACTTACCTCTTCTGACCTCAAGCAACTTGTTTCTCGCTGTCTAGTGTGCAACTCTACAACTACAAGATCTCCTGCTCGGCCACACGATAGAGCACTATGAGATATAGCTTTGTTATGCACTTTAATGGAAAGAAACTATGAAAATTAACAAATTATCACCTCAAGTAACTCATTTCTGGGTCTGGACTCTGCAACTATAACATCTCTTGCTCAGTCACTACAAACTCTTCCTCAGAACACATGCTTACAGAACACAAAAACAACACACACAAAGTAATAGAGATGCATAGCAAGTGGCTTAACTCTATTAAAATTAGTAGCCAAAGTACCACAGCCCGCATTAGCCGCAAATACATTCAGGTGCATGCGCTGCATAGGCCCGGATGCCATTTAAATGCATTTAATTTGCATTCGTACATTCTGGTATATCCTGCGGTTTTATTATAAACTATGTCTTTTGCTTCGCTTTATTTACCAATCAATCCTATCGCTCTCATTTTGCGATATTTTAATGCCGCTTTAATGTCGCATTCATGGATTATGTACCTCTAAAATTTTGCCAGGTTTTAAGCTATGCCTTTGCTTAAATTTATTTAATCAATCTAGCCATTACCGCATTTTCGAGTTTTAAAATGAAAATGATTTACATAGGCTACTAGGACGAATAGAAAAATAGATAAATGCTAATTTTCCAATATAAAAATAAACTCTCAAATTCAAACTATACAAAAATAAGTAATATATTTAAATGCAAGAAATCTTGATTGGTAGATGCTTCCAGTTAAAAACATTCCCGTGAGATACATATACATTTACATAGTAGTAGGGAGCCTAATATCAAGCAACCTAAGATTTAGAGCACGGATAAATAACAAAATAAAATGTTAAGAGTTAAAATAAATAAAATAAGGTATTTATTTGAATTTTAAATATTAGAATATAATGATGCTAGAAATTAATTTATTAATTTATTATAAAATTTAATTGGAAGAATGTTTGAGAATTTGAAAATTAATTGTTCTTGTATTTTGGTTTAGATTTATATTTGATATATATATATATATATATATATATATATAACTGATTTTATAATGTAGAATTAAATTTGGATGTATAGAATGAAATTAGTAGGGAATTGGTATCTATGCAAGATTTACCTTAGGTTACTATACATATATTTGTAGAGGTGGTGTACATGAACATCATTTAGAAACTTAATAAACAAGGGTTTATTCTCCTTTCGTCAAGCCCTTAGAGGTAGGCCAATTAACAATGATGAACCAAAACAAAAATAACGGAAAAATATGCATTATACCTAATATGGTGTATGTTGTTGTATGCCATAATAATGTTTCTATGGATGCCCCATGAGTTCTCTAAGATAAAAATCTATATAAAGATTTTTCAATGAATTCAAAATAAATAGTGAACAACCTTAAATATGACAACACACATAAATCTACATTAAGTATGCTCACACTAGCTAATAGGAAATACCAACAAATTTTAAATTTTAATTTGTATTTTAAAAGTTCCACATTTAGATTTATGTTTGTAGAAATAACCTAGATCATTTTTGCACTCATGGATATAAACTAGGGTGGTGAATGGGAAATCTAGGGATCATAATTAGTTCACTAAGACGAGTGATGATGGTATTATGCTAGGATAAGGTCAAGAGTTGAGTTTAGCTAATGAATAGATCGCTTGTATACTTATTATTGCATAGAGGACAAACTTATCAAAGTGGACCCAAAATATAAGGGAAAAAGGGAATGGGATGCAATTTCACCATTATATCTTACCCCCACTTTGATGTGCGTGTGAGCTACTATGAGAATGCATGTTAAAATAAAACAAACACTCAACTTGAAAATTAAAAAATCAAACACTAAAAGGATATGGATATAGATGATGATTCTTATATTCACCTTGCAACAAGAGATCCATCTAAAACTTGCAAAACAAAAATACCATGCAATGAATAACTATGTGTGAAAGGGGTGTTTTACAAGTAGCTAGTTCATTACCTAGCTCCCATTCACACTAGTTCCTTAGGTTTTCTTAGGGTACACATAAGATACTTATCATTTTATGTCTCAAGTCATAAAATTAAGAAATATGTCATAATATTATGCAATCCTATGTCTCACCTTGATTTATATAACCAAGTTGTTCCCTTTGTAATCTTAGTCCATTATTATTTTATACTTGCATCATTCGATAGAATAGAATTATTCTCTCATATTTGATCTCTCTTGTGCTTTCTTAGAAGTTCTTAGATCTTGTGTGACTACAATCTTTAGTGAAATATTGCATGGTATAGAGAATTATATATCAACTCTTTGTTGAACACACTAAAATTTTGAGTGGGGGGTGAATCAACATATACTAAAACTTAAACCATTCCATTTGTAGATTAAACATCAAATCAAATTAACTAAAAGAAGACTAGAAATGAAAATATTCACCACACAAGGACACCAATCTTTTTACATGGAAAACCCAATGAGGGAAAAACCATGGTAAGAGTTAACTCACAATTTATGAAGCTCACTGCTTACAAAAATTATAATGTTGTTTGAGGCTCACTACCTTTTAGACTTGCAGGCTAAGGCACACAACCTTAGGGAAATATACAAGGACTTGCTAAGGAGGCTCATTGCCTGATAGCGGGATACATAAAAATTACAATGAAAACATGAACATGAACTGCTATAAAAGAAGCATCTATCATATAAGGATGTTGGAGTCCCTTTTTTGCACAATTAATCCATCATACTAACTTTGAACACTTCATATTCAACATATTGCACAATCTCATGCACCATCTTTTCACAACTGAATTTGTTCTTCTGTAAATACCCTCTGCAACAACTCAAAACACTAATAAGTTTGACTCCAAGATGACCTATAAAATAAAACAAGTGATACTGCATAGGTCGACTTCACACATATGTATTTATGAAGAGAAAAATAGTTGTGGATCAACACACGACATAATAGGCCCCAAATACATCACAATACATCCTCCAAAGCAAAGTTAATTAATTAGGATCAATTGCAAATGAAGGAAACAAGACTGTTGGCCCAATCAACATCAACACTACCAAAGTTTCCAATTTTTCATCTTTACACCACTGGGGAGAACCAAAAACATCATGTCTAGAACAAGATGTGAATAATGTATTCTATACACAATATCTCTTCAACCTTCTTCTGAAGTATCTGATCATTAAGTGTTGGTGCAAGAAGAGAAGCATATGTTTTGTGGAATAATAAAGCATCCATAACCAATTGTACTATTCTATTCTTTAAAAAATACACTTGCAAACCACTAAATCACATGATATAACAATATAGTATGCATTTAACATCACTGAACATGTCCACAAAACCACAAGGCCAAAAATTCCTTTCAGAGGAAAGTGAAGCATTCCAACATGCCTTCGTTAATACTTTACTTAGCTAGAGCGCGAACCTGAACATTGTCAATTATAACTTTCACTATTGAAGGTGTAATGACAAAAATTTTTGCATATAACACCTTCACATCTCAACCAAATCATCACTTGAGTCATAAGACAAAATCTTTCTCTACGAAAGGATGTGGAACAAAACACCATGACACTATCTTAGAGTATACTTTGTGATTTCCTTAGAAAATATTTTGGAACTTATCTCTAAGTGCGGTACACTAAATTGGTAAGATATCAATGTAGGCATGTAGGAAAAATATTGGAACAAGTGTACCCACCTCCACATCACACATATACATCAAACTAATCACCATTCTTCCTCATATTGCATTACTAACTTGCACTAGCTAATATCACTGCATATCGACAATCTTTGGAGCATATACAATCTTCAACATGTATATTTGACATCAATGACAACACATCTTGAGTTTCCATTAATGACAACACCTATTTCCAACACTCTTACATGGTATCAAAGATTTGTGGAATTACTTCATGCTAGTCTTAATTGAGAAATCTAAGTTAAAAATATTGGTGGATCTTGAAAATTTGAATATGCTCTTCTCTTGAATCAAATTATGATCTATAGAGTAAAAAACTTGATAGAAATATTAGATTTGGGGGTTTCTTCTTTGTGAATTTTTATAGTAGGTTTAAATTGGAGCTTGCTGATGTAAATATGTGCTTTCCATTGTGTTTAGGTTGTCTTAAAAAGTTAGTTTTTTCTTTTATTTTGTCCAAATTGGACATATGAGGCTAGATATGCAAGGGTTTGATGTTGAGAGGTGGTTTCCAGATCTAAAAGGTAGCTACAATTTTTGAAGAATTTTGGATCAAATTAGACCTTGCTATTATGTTCAAAAGAACCAAGAACCTTAAGATTGACTAACAATTCATCAAGATTAGAGCACTTTACCTAGGGCATCTGAGATTCTTTTTCTCTCTTTGGTTATACAAATTGTAGGGAATATTCCATTTATAGGTAGAATATCCCACCTGCATAGGCAAGTGACAACATGCATTAGTGCATGTACAACCAAATAAAAAATAAAATTTATACTTTTAATTATTTTTCAACAATAAAAAATATGTAAATTTCATCTTGTAGGTGGTAACTATGGTAGTAGGTACCACATGTACTTAGTGTGATGCCACGCGGTAAGCCTTAACAACCATCTAAATATGGTCCGCCATCACTCCACCAGTGGTGGTATAATAATTCATTGTGAAACCACTCTAGCAACCCACATAACCACTTCCATCAAAATTAGTGGTTTCAATGAAGTTTAAAGTAGTTTCACTACATGGAGGATTGTTTTGGTATATTCAGGTGATCACTCTATTGAATTCAACATGATGCTAGTGTGATGTAATCATGATGTTAGCATAATTCAACAAGTTAGCTCCAAACTTGGGCCCCCCTCTCCAATACATTTTTTTGAATTTGCAATCTAACTTTAATTTTTATTTATTTGGAATAGAATTTCATATTTTTCAAAGTGGTGTAGTCAATTTTTAATTTTGATGCTTGATTTTTCTAGAAATTGCATATTCTCATGGTGTTGCTCAACAATTCTCATTTTAGGAACTTTCAGGGCTCCATTCAAGCTCCAATAGCAATATTTTTGGTGCATATTTTTTCCTATAATTTGTAGTGGTGTGATCAGGTTAGTCTCATTCTATCTAAAACTTTCAATTTCATTTTGTGGCTAAATTTTTCATTTTTATATACTAAAATCAAGTCCACTTCATTGTTTTTGGAAAGTGACACCTGTAATCACACTAAGCATAAAGTGTTTGAATCATGCATTCATGGGGGAATTATTAATTGAGTAATTTAAGGCCCATAATATCATTCCTTTTTGTGTATCTTTATTGGTCTATTGTGTGACTAAATTTGAGGATTTTATTATAGCTATCAAAAGGTCCCTTGTTGCAATTAGAGTAGATAGATGGAACTATGAGTCTTGGCGAGATGGAATCCTTTCACATTGTTGATGGCTTAATATCTTACACTATCTCTATGGATGTACTGAAATAACTTAATATAATATGAAATATGCTAAAAATACTTGATAGTAGCTAATAATCACAAGCCACTTGGAGGGGAAAAACCTCCAATCATCTCTACTGAGAACACAATTCAATATAATAATAAAATAAGACTCAATACCTCCTATATATACCTTATTTATGATTTAGACATCACCTAGTCTGACATAGATAAGGTCACATATAAGCCCTAAGTCGACCTAAATAACAAAATAATAATATGATAATGATAATATGACTTAATTAAGGGTTAAGGTAGCCACAAGCTAACTAATAATAACCCTATGCATACTTTAAGATTAAGGGAATAATAATGGACTAGTTCCTAAACCATAATCAACTTGGAAGACAATTGTGTGTCTTAAATACTAAACATAACCTAGGAGTAATTGGTTGTAGTTGTGATATTAACACACAAATGACTAATGATGGTATCAAGTGAGATTGTGACCTTTGGACAAAACTTTGGGAGATATATGAAAGCTCAAATGAACCTCCATTCCCAAAGGATCATGTTGTAGATTATCTTGTTTGACTTGATGAGTTTCAACCATATGATCATCAAACAACTACAATTCTTGTTGAATGAGAATAGTTTGGTTGTCTTGATGACATAAAGACTTCTAAAAATGTTTCTAATCTTCCTAAAAAAAATCCATTGAGACTTTAGTTTCTATGGATCTTAATATAGATTTAGAGGGTTCATCTTCTTCATCTTGAGGTTGAGGCCTCCAGTAATCCAACATTGGTAAATTCATCTAATGTACACACTAAGATATCTAGTGTAGACAATTTTGATGATATATAGTATGGTCATTTGAATCTTGGTGTTCTTTCATCTATTGAGATTCTAGAGACATGTGTTGATATTCCATCTCCTTCATCTACTATTATGAGACACGTTTTGCTACATCCATAGATTTTTGTCACTCAGTACAGTAGAAAATTTATTGTCTTATAAATATAGCTACTTGGGATGATTACTTGACATACACCTTGTAGACTTGGAGGACACTATTGAGGATATCCATCTCATCTTTAATGTTACTTTATATGGAGTTGCATCATATTCTTTAGATATTGTGGGGGAGTATTTTGACCCTCTTGTTCCTTCTCTATCTCATAATTATTCACAATTTTACATTGGTATGAAGACCTTTTCTTATCATTTAAAGGAGTCACTTTTGTATTTGGATTGTGTTCTACATTCATCTCTACTAGATTCTATATTGTCATCTTCATTAGTGTGGCTTGGAACACATGACTTGATTATGGTAGTTTTTAAGGTTGACATGGGAACACTTGAGTAGAATTCAAATACATCACATATCTTCACTTTTCTTCCCTCATTTTCCTTTCAAGAATGGGAAGAACTTCTACATATATTATTATTTTTGTTTCTTCCTAAGGGGAGGAATATTGTTCAACGTGATTGAATCACTTTCAACATTCATTGTCAAGCATTTACCAACATTGAAGGAGACTCTACATTAAGGGGAGTTGCATAGTGTCTCTTCTTCTCTCTTATGAGCTAGAAGTTTTCCTCACAATGGGTTTTTTCTTCTCATAGTTATTTGAGATCATTTTATATTTTCTCTCTTTTGGGGAAAAGTTTGTTACACTAGGTTTTCTCCTTTTCTTCATTTGTGAGAGATTGGATTAATCCATGGGTACCTAGCATGGCCTATTAGTTTGTACTCATCCTTTCATCTTGCACATTCTCCCTAAGTTGTACTTAAGGGTGGGTGTTGGTGTGAAAGGGGTGTTTTACCTAGCTGGTTCATCACATAGGTCCTCTTTGTATTAGTTAAGTTTAATTAGGGTACACATAGGATAATTATCACTTTATGTCTTAAATCATAAGATTAAGGAACATATCACAATCTTATATAATCCTATGTCTCATCTTGGTCTATATAACCAATGGTTTATCCTTGTAATTTGGATCTATTATCATTGTATATTTTCATCCTTTGATAAAATAAAATTATTCTCTCGTATTTGATCTCTCTTGTGATTTCATAGAAGTTTCTAGATCTTGGGTGGCTAGAATATTTAGCCAAGTATTGCATTCTCTATAACATTCCATACCAAATATTTCAATAACATATATCAAACATTTAAAATAAACAATAAAGTATAAATTTACAGAAAAATATCTTTGAAAATAATAAAACTAAAAAGGATAAGGGTAAGAGATTTCATCTAAGAAACAAATGGTAGTGCATTAAATAAGGATAAAAATAGAGTATTAATATCCAATAGAATATTTTGAAAATACAAAATGGTTGATGATGCAATGTAGGGCAGGAAAACAACTCACCATCATCATTCAAAGGGGTTCCAACCCACTCTTTACTCACAAACTCAATTCCTTGGCTTGTTCTCCACTATTCACTTGGTTTTCCTAGTAGGTCAATAGGCCTACTTTTCATTACACAAATCTCAATTTAAAAAAAAAAAAATCACCAATCTAGGCACCCTTTAAGGCCCTCTTTCACATATCTCAAACACACTTATAACTCCTTTGGAACATCCATCCCAAAACTAGCTTTTAACATTGATCCAACCCTGAATTAGGCCTCTTTTTCAAAGAGACACACTTCAAATCTCACATCCAAACCTTGAAACCTCCAAAAAATAAGTAATAAACCAACAAAACCTCAAAATATCCAACTTTTGGGTCCCAACTTGCTCAATAGGACCTATTTACACAAAACCCTCCTTTTCTTCACAAATAGCTAGGGCTTATTGAATCTCTCTTACCCTAACCTCTCAAAAACTCAAAACCACTTTCAACAGGCTTTATTATGCCTACACAAACTCATTTCATCCTTCCCTTATGCTACCCTCAAGTCTACTATATACTTCCTTCACAAACCACTCACTTTTCACTTGTTTTCACCCTCTACCAACTAGGGTTTCATACTCCTTCACAAATTTGTCCTCTTCTGACCTCTCAGACCTTCACAACACATCTAAATTCCCCCTAATCTCAAATATTTCCTAATACTCCATCAAGTTCTCAAACTGTTTCTTCAATTCACTCTCACTAGCCTTGCTCAAAAGGCACAAATTTTGAGTTTTCACTAGGGTAGGATGAAGAAAATCACTCAAGATCTTTACCAACCTAGAAATGACATTCCTACACCTATTAATAACTTATTTAGGCCAATTCCACCAAGAAATATTGGGTACAAAAAGGTGGAATGGCCTGTCAATTCATTTTAGCAATTAAAACCCTTGCCCCTGTTTTTAGACCAGTTTTTAGAATTCAACCACTAAATTGCTTAAACCACAATGATATCTCTCAAGAAGAAATTAAAAAAAAATCCAACAATGTCCTTCAATAGATTCAAAACATTTCAAAGGAAAACCCTATTGTACAGACCCGTACATAGGCTGGTAATGGAGAAAATACACAAAAAAAATAGTAAATTGTGATCTTTTATTGATTTCTCTTCCACAAGTTATTCAAAAACAACTCACATCGATGAACTTCACCTTTTTAAACACTTCCCACACCTATTTAACTACTTCACCTTCCTATAACAACCTTTTGAAGCCAATGACCATTGGCCTTCTCACACTTTTCAAATTTTGCACTGTTACATTATTTTCAAATTGACAACTTTTTCAAACTAAACAACATTTATCCTCTGACCTAACCATGACTCAAATATCCACAAAAACACTACAAAAGGGCCTCTCATGGCCTTATTCAACATTATTATGACTCTATCTACCTATCTAGACTCTTTACACCAAATTCTTCAAGTGGAGCAACTAGGTGCTCTACACCAGTTGATAACAAATCCCTTTAACACATGAATAAATATGATCTTATCAATTCAAAACATAACTCACAAAAGGTAGACATAAGGAAGAAGATGCATGTGATAGTAAAGATAAATAGAGGAATTGAAACATGAAAATTTGAATTTAGTATGAAAAAGAGTAGTCTCAATGTCATGTGTCACAATCCAAAGTATGTAGATATAGAAAGAGGAATAGGAAATACATAGAAGATTATACAACACACAAAGTATCAAAAAATTTGAATGACACAATAAATAAATAAAATCTAAATTATGGAAGCTACATGAAGCACAATGAAAATTAGTAAATAAAGGAGTTGAAATAATAAAATGAAACAAGATCAAATACACCTACAAGTGAATTTGAAATATACAAATTTAATATTGTTTATAATACGTGGAAATAGTATCTTGTTGGAATATGTGGGAAATGTCTCAGTAATTATAGGGATAAAATAGTAGAGTTTTAGGGATGTTAATGGGATCCAAATCCACAAAAGGATAAGATATGGGAGAAGTAAATAAAGTATAATTAATGCCCATCATAAGTGAAAACTATGTCATGATTTTTCTTGGGTTTATCTATTAAATTGGTATCATTATAATGCAAATCAAAGAAATATGCATCATTATAAGAGATAGTGATGAAAATAATGTCAATAAAGTCTAATATTTTATCTTTTTAAAATTGATATTGATTGGTAGAATAACCTAACACTCAATAATATGAACAAGAGAGAGGTGTTGAGTGATTATGGTTAAGAATAATTTTATCTATATGAGGAGGGAGAATCATCAATTAAGATTGAAATCACACTTAAGGATAATTTTTTATGTAAAATACTTGGATCTAAAATACTCATAATATTTATTCATGTAAAATCATCAGATCTAAAATACCCACAATGGTTATTCATGTAAACTGATAACATGTAAAATATTCACAACATATAAAATATATTTACAAATGTAATACTAGATGAAAGTAAATATTTCATTCAAATAATTTTTTATTTTAAATCATTACAAAAAAATCTTCCCAAAATGTAGAAGCATCATAAATTATAAATCTACTACAAATACAAATATTTCCTAAAAATACACAAAATGCTAAAATATCAACAATATTAAAATCCTTCAAAATTGAAGTGAAGATGTAACCCCTATATTAAGCTACCCATAGGAAATCAAAGAGTTTTCATGCTCCAATCTCTTGGAAATAAAAGGGTTTTCATCTACTATTCTGTAGAACCCAAGGGTTATGGTTTGTTCCCTTAGATATAATGGATGGACACAAATGCTTAAGATAGTTTTAGTGCTTACAATGAATCTACCAAGATGATCTATATTGTTGATACTATACACCTTACATGCATTTGAAATTTTCTTTCCAATTTATTATTATTCAAATTAAGTCCCAATAATGACATCCCTATTTCTTCACTATGATAGGTAAAATTATTTTTCTTAATGGTGGGGGTTTGTAATGACATTTATTAGAAATAAGTGTAAAAATAAAAAATATAGCAAACCACTTCAAGGGGGTTACCTCCAATTATTAGATAATATGGTATGAATTCAATATTTGATGATATGATGATATAGAAGAGAGTTCACTTCCTTATTTATAGGAAAAACTATGTAGGGACATACCCCTTCATCCTAATTAAGAGGTATTAGCGTTTAACTAATATTTATGTTAGGGTTAAGCATGCCACAAGTTCTTATCCATATTATAACTAGGAATAACTAATATATACTTAGAAATATATCATGTAGTAAGATCATAAAATTCCCTTCCCCTTAAGAAGAGCATTTCTTTTAATGCTTAGCAACTCTAATATCTTTCGTATGAATCATTCATCATTCCATGTTGCATCTTCAATTAGAAAATTCTTTCACTTAATTAGGAATCTTGATGTGGCTCTATTTTGCAATTTAATTTTGGAAATTCCATGAAGTTTTGTATTTTTTTTATGAATATTTTTTCCATAATATTAGTAGAAAACATATTAGAGATTCTAAAAAATATGCATTCTTAATTAGTCTATCCACAATAAGCCAAATTACATCAATATTATTTGTCTTTGGCAACCCCATAATGAAGTGCATTAATAATTCTACCCACTGTTGTATTGGAATACCTAATATTTGTAAGAGGTCTAGAGTCTATTGTTTCTATTTTATTTAGGTTACATATCAAGCATTCTATAATAATTTTTTGCATATTCTCTTTAATACCTTCCCAAAATAATTTTTTCTTTATAGGATGATAGTTATGAGCAAATATTTTGAAACAACGAAAAATAGGTGTTTTTATTAAATGTGGGTTTAAAATGTGATGTGATGAGGGACCTATTTTCCTTTATTTCACTAGGAAATGGGATTCCCACAATAAATTTATTATCAACCCTTAGGTGAATCAACCCAAAGTGAGAATCTTCAGATTTCCTTATGAATGAAGGATGGGGATCAAGGTCAAACAACACTTTGGGGAGAAAAACTAAAAATAGCAAACCAACTCCAAAATGCAACCTAACACTTGAAAGTTGAAGATTAAACTCAATATTTGTAGAACCAAAAAATAGAATGCAGATCTGAGAAGCACAAAATCATGTGTACCAATCACCATAAGTGCTTTCTGGAAGTTGATTTGAGACTCATTCACCCATGGGTGAATGGGTCCAAGTACAAGGATTTTAAAAATCTTTCGGGAGCCTTTGGTGCAGATTTGTAACTTTTGATTTGTCCAGTTTCAATGTCAAAAAGTAAGAAATCCGATCTATAGGTTAGATTTTGTGATTTGATGACAACTTTGACAACTTTGTAAATCTTGCACTTCAAAAGGTCTTCAAGTCTTCTTCAACCTAAATCTACAATCACATACACAAGAAAGAAAATAAATTATTTTGGGGGAATGAGGGTTTGCCTTGATCAAACCCCATTTTGGTAATCAAACCTTGAAATGAAAGAGGGAATGAAGAATGAACAAAGCTATGTTACCAATCAACAAACCCTTGAGAAACCTTGATAATGGAGATCTTAGGAAGTCTGCAACTTGCATGAGATGGTTGAATTGGATGTGGATCTTGATACTTGTAATTGATGCTTGAAATGCTTGAACTTGATCTTGAAACCTACATCACAATGTTAGCTCCAAAAACATGCATGATGTAAGAATGCTT
>VDFB02026247.1:0-13545 GCA_007258455.2 Sequoia sempervirens
TCATGAAGAATCTCAAAACTAGTGAAAAATCAATACTTTTTGAGGATAGTTAGCAATATAACACAAGAAACTGATTCCCAAAGTTATTCATGTCATTCAAAAAGTTAAATACATGTAAATAAAAGTTCTTAAACCATCCAAATGAGCATGACACCAAAAGTAATCAGAGATTCATAAAAAAAACTCAATAAAATGCAAAAAGATTGAAGTTTTTATTGATTTTCTGTAGCATTCCATACAACACTTGCAATATCAGCCAACCCTCCATACAAATGCTTTGTCTAGGCTTATATACTCATCCTAAAACTTTCCCAACTGATTAGAATTGATTTTATTACATTATTGTGATTAAAACTCCTAAAACTCACTTTTCCACCCAAAGTTGGATTTCAAAAATTTGAATTTCCAACATTGCAATTTTTTAACTCCTATTAACTATAAAGCTTCCAAAACTATTACATATTATCATTCAACCTTATTTAACCTAATTAAAAAATCATTTACCTATTTAAACTCCCAGAACATCATTGTTCCATTTACAAGTCAATTTGGTCGTATGGTCCTTATCAGGACCCTTAGGACTTTTGATCTTCCTGTTACACTCATCCATGCCAAATGCCATTATAGGCTTCAAAATGCTATAATTGATGCTCTGGAAAGGTTTATAGGCCTTCAAGACCCCTGCCATCTCCTGTCTCTCCAAATGATCCTCAAGAAGCTTGGGTGCTCCTGCACCATCATGGCATTCCACCACCATGAGACGACATTTCTTTGAGGCATTTTTTTCAAATAGTTCATTCCCTTCTCTATGCTATTGCTTACTATTATGCTATGATAGTTTTTTTCTAAGCATCCATAGCTTGTTCAAAAGCACCTATTTTAGGCTTTTAGCCATAGCAACAAGGCAATGAACTGTTTGGCTAAATGCTTTGATAGACATGTATGAAAAATGTGTTAGCATAGACAAGGAAGTGAACTCTTTGAAAAAATGCCTCAAAGAAATGAGGTCTCATGGTGATGTAATGGCATGACAAATGCCATGACAAGAAAATTGTTGTGGATTGTCATGGCATTCCATCACCATTCAGACCACATTTCTTTGAGGCTTTTTTTCAAATAGTTTGCTGCATTTTCTATGCTATTGCTTATTAGTATGCTTCAATAGATTTTTTCCACAAGCATCCATACTTTTTTTGGAAGCACCTATTTTAGGATTTTAGCCATAGCAACAAGGAAGCAAACTGTTTGATAAAATGCTTTGGTAAACATGTATGATAAATGCAGTAGCATAGAGAAGGCAGCGAACTATTTGAAAAAATGCCTCAAAGAAATGTGGTCTCATGGCACTAATGGAATGCCATGACAATCCACAACAATTTGCTTGTCATGGCATTCCACCACCATGATACCACATTTCTTTGAGTTATTTTTTTCAAACAGCTCATTCCCTTGTCTATGCTATTGTTTACTATTATGCTATGATAATTTTTTTCTAAGCATCCATAGCTTGTTCAAAAGCACCTGTTTTAGGCTTTTAGCCATAGCAGCAAGGAAATGAACTGTTTGGCTAAATGCTTTGATAGACATGTATGAAAAATGTGTTAGCATAGACAAGGCATTGAACTCTTTGAAAAAATGCCTCAAAGAAATGAGGTCTCATGGTGATGGAATGGCATGACGAATGCCATGACAAGCAAATTGTTGTGGATTGTAATGGCATTCCATCACCATTGAGACCACATTTCTTTGAGGATTTTTTTCAAACAGTTTGCTGCCTTTTCTATGCTATTGCTTATTAGTATGCTTTGATAGATTTTTTCCACAAGCATCCATACCTTTTTTGGAAGCACCTATTTTAGGCTATTAGCCATAGCAACAAGGAAGCGAACTGTTTGATAAAATGCTTTGATAAACATGTATGATAAATGTAGTAGCATAGAGAAGGCAGTGAACTATTTGAAAAAATGCCTCAAAGAAATTTGGTCTCATGGCACTGATGGAATGCCATGACAATCCACAACAATTTGCTTGTCATGGCAATCCATCAACATGAGACCACATTTCTTTGAGGCATTTTTTTCAAATAGTTCATTCCCTTCTCTATGCTATTGCTTACTATTATGCTATGATAGGTTTTTTCTAAGCATCCTTAGCTTGTTCGAAAGCAAGTGTTTTAGGATTTTAGCCATAGCAGCAAGGCAATGAACTATTTGGCTAAATGCTTTGATAGACATGTATGAAAAATGTGTTAACATAGACAAGGTAGTGAACTCTTTGAAAAAATGCCTCAAAGAAATGAGGTCTCATGGTGATGGAATGGCATGACGAATTCCATGACAAGCAAATTGTTGTGGATAGTCATGGCATTCCATCACCATTCAGACCACATTTCCTTGAGGCTTTTTTTCAAACAGTTTGCTTCCTTTTCTATGCTATTGCTTATTAGTATGCTTTGATAGATTTTTTCCACAAGCATCCATACCTTTTTTGGAAGCACCTATTTTAGGCTTTTAGCCATAGCAACAAGGAAGCGAACTGTTTGATAAAATTCTTTGGTAAACATGTATGATGTCTTAGTATTAGCATAGAGGAAAATGGTGACTGTTTGAGAAAAAATGCCTCAAAAGAAATGTGGTCATGGTGATGGAGCGTCATGATGACCAATCCACAACAATTTTCTTTTCATGGCATTCCACCACCATGAGACCACATTTCTTTGAGGCATTTTTTTTAGAGCAGGTTCATTCCATTCTCATGCTTACTATTATGTAGTGCGATTTTCTAAGCATCCATAAACGTTAAACACCTATTTGGGCTTTAGCCATAGCGACGAGCAATATTTGTTTGATAAAATGCTTTTGTGAGACATGTATGAAAAATGTGTTAGCATAGACAAAGTGATGAACTTTCTTTGAAAAAATGCCTCAAAGAAATGTGGTCTCAAGGTGATGGAATGGTATGACGAATTCCATGACAAGCAAATTGTTGTGGATTATCATGGCATTCCATCACCATTGAGACAACATTTCTTTGAGGCATTTTTCCAAATAGTTTACTGCCTTGTCTATGATATTGCTTACTATTATGCTTTTGATATTTTTTTTCCAAGCATCCATAGCTTGTTCGAAAGCACTTGTTTTAGGCTTTCAACCATAGCAACAAGGAAATACTTGAACTATTTGTTAAAATGCTTTGGTAGACATGTATGAAAAATGTGGTAGTATAGACAAGGCAGTGAATTGTTTGAAAAAATGACTCAAAGAAATGTGGTCTCATAGAATGCCCTGGAAACCAAATGCAATTGGAACCTACTCCTAGTTATTAGTTATGCAATGTGAAGTAATTGCATAATTGCTTAGGTTGACTTTGTAAAAACTATATTGTAATTGAAATTTCGTCATCTATCAGCATCTAGTTATTAGTTATGAAATGTGAAGCAATGCTTTCAGTTTGAAAGATGTGTAATACAATGTAATCAATGTTATGAATATAAACTACAAAAATCTATTTTTTACTAAGTTACCGGTTTGGTTTTGGGTTCGGGATCAGGTTCGAGAACCCGGTTCACTAGTTCGGGAAATTTTTTTTGGGGGGTTGGGTTCGTTTTGGGTTTGGTAATACAAAAACATATAAAAATCAGAAATATATACATATTTGCATCAGTAATCAAGTTATGAATACACCACCATATTAATAGTCAAATAACATAGCAAAAATACACCACCACTTTCATAGTGAAATATTAAAATATTACTGATCTACTCGAATGTCATGATACAAAATTATAAATTAAAGTTCAAACATAAAAATGCCAAGTGTTTACAATCAGCCATTATTGATCATTGATCAATCTGAAAAGTGTGAACATTTTTCTGTGTGGAAGGCAAACAAGAAAACAATGTTACATAATTATTTACATTGTGAAAGAGCCAAAACCTTTTTCTAGCAGACCGTAGAAGAATCTCAGTGATTTTTTGGGTGTCCTTGCCTTGGAACGGAACTATCTTGAGCCATGAATGATTGACCAAGAACTATGAGAAAGAAATAAGATAAATCACATGCAACTTGTTGTAATTTATTTCCTTCGGAAAAAGGATAAATTTTTCTTTTCAAGGAGAATCTCCTTTAGATTTTAAACGTGCATTGATAATTTTCAAGATAGACTTAGCCAAATATGTCATCTAGGTTTGAAGCTTTTAGGTAAAATGTTTGCTTCTTAAAATTTGTTCAAAATTCAAGATGCAGGCTCTCCTCCCTTAGGGAAGAGAAGGCCTATCAAACCTAACACTCTTATTCAACACTTCTTAAGTTCTTATTGATGCATTATTAGATACAAAGTTTCAAAATAGGCATGGTATATAAATTCTCATCTCATGACTATCATTGCATCAAATTAAGAATTTTCAATCCTTTATGGTCTAGACAAGAGAAGTATGGAGTAGTGTTCCAATGCTAAAGTCTTATTGTGAATCTCTTTGCTATGAGTGGTTCAAAAATGAGGAATCTGTCTTCTACACCAAATGAGAAATATTCACAATATGTGCTAGGAAGGAATATAAGTCCATAAGATCGAGTATGCAAGAACTGAGAATTGCAAAATTGGCTTACATTTGACTTCCAAACACATAAATTTTCACACTTTTAGATGTTCACACGTAAGTCAAAAAGTATATGTGCGTAAGTTGTAAAGTATACGATTGAATACACGTAGCTCATATCTATTGAACCATGAATTTATAATTTGCAAATATGGACACCATCGATAAAAAGATTTGTATTAAGCAAATAGCCATGTATGCATACATCAATATATGTCGATATAAGTATAAAATATAGTTACCAAATAGCCATATAGGCTTACCAGAATGCCATATAGGCATACAATGTCAAATATATCCAACACAAAATATGTACAAAATTTTCATGTAGGCATACAACAAAGGGCTCTATGCATTCAAAATTCATTTCTCTCCATGCTCTGATTCAAATACAAATTTCTTTCCCTTTGCTGGGCAATCCGATGGTGATAATTCTGTCACCCATTTCTATTGTGCTCGAGGAGTTCTCCTACTCCTCCTCCTAGTGTTTAGCTCCTGGTGAAGTTTCAACTGTTACTATAAGAAGTAAAGACATTAATATATAGAAATTACATTATAAAAATTAATATATTTAACAAAATAATCACTTATGGTCATCTCATGATCACTCTCCTCGATGGAAATAGACGCTGATGCTCGTGCACAAGCCCTATATAAACCACATCCAAATAGGAATTAAACTACGAATCAATAATGGTTTGATTTTTCACTAGAACTAGTTCATCTATAACAATGAATGTAAATTGAAATTTAGTAATTTGCCTCATACCTCCCCTATCAGAGCCATTGAGGATTGTATAGCAGAGGAAACACCAATATCCATTTCCCTCATAATGTTTGGCAGTGTTTCTATCACCAACATCTGAAAATAACAAAAAAAATTATTCAATCACAAAAAAGTTACAATAGCGATCCATGTGATGACTTATAACGTATGAGATCTAATGAACAAAATTTTGAGTACAAGTATTAAACATATATATTTCTGATTATTAGTTATCGAATTTTAAGTAATGCTTTGAGTTTGAATGATGTGTGATGCAAAGTAACCAACAATATGAATATAAACTACACAAATCTATTAAACTTAGAATTCATTACTTAAGTTCTCTTTAAATTCTATATTACCTCTGTGAACGTTTGATCAAATCTACTAGCACTCAGAGGTGTTTCCTTGAAACCTCCAACAGTACCATGTTCAACATCCAAATTCACATATTAAAATAGCATTCGTAAAACAATGCTATTAACACATGTAATAAATTTATAATTGTTTACTAACTTTACATACCCCACCAATAGGTGTACTGTAAAAACAAGTAGGTGGATGACTGGTGTATCAAGTCTCTACACTATGACCCTACAATTTTATTAAAATAGTAAAACTAAATTAGTTAATCTTACATTTCACAATCAAAATTTAATAAATTAAATTCAATGAACATGTTGAATTTTACCTAAGTGTTAATGCCATATGCATCATGCAAAATGTCAGCTATCCTCTCCATCCCCGTAGATGCATACAAATCAGGTTGCGTAGTAGCATATGGATCCTGTGTAGCACTGTCCTGAGTGCCGGTAGGGTCATACGAACAAGTCACCCCACAAGATTGACACACATGGGTTTGAAGGCCACCACCACCCCTAGATGGCATTGTACAATAGGGCGAGTGTGATGGATGACACTCTGGGTTAAATTTGTGATCACCTGCAATGTCTCTATGTTGGCACTCTCCTTCGCAATGGCATGCATCACCATCTGCTCACGAGGTGGCCTAGCGGTAGGTCATCTCCCTTGCCACCTAGGATCCGGCTATGCACCAGGCCTATCCTGAGCTGACCCCACCTCCCCCCAGAACTCCCTCATATCAAAAATAATTTGGGATTTGGTTCAATACAAACTCATCAGATAGTTTCCTAAGAAAATATTGGGACTTCACACCATTACTGGTAATCAAAGACCATATACCATCTTTCATAAAATGGTTCTTAATCTCTTGGTGGTGGCACCAATGAATAGGAAACTCCTTTGCATTGGAGGGTAAGATATTGATTTGTTTTAGGGTCAGTGAATAGAGAGCACAAATCACCTTTAGTAATTTTTAAATCTTTTACTTGTTTATATGATAATTTGTCTACATAATATGCCCTGGTTGTCTGCCTCCTATCTTGCCATCTAGATATTTGTTGGGTGATTGCATCTACATTTTTCAACATATCTTTTAATGAATTTGTTAGAAGCATTTGGATCACTCAACCTACTGATAAGATCCTCAAGTTGTTTTCTATTGTTCTCAATTTCACTCCTCAAATTTTCTTGAGTGCCAGGAGGGAATTGAGAGAATGGTGGGGGAGGTTGATTTTGTTGTTGAGGTTGATTTTGTTAAGGATTTTCCTATTGAGGATTTACCTCCTCTTCTTGTTGAGGATTTACAGGATTTCTTACATTTTTTTTTTAAAATCAAATCTAACCTAAAACAAACAAAATCAATTTCAAACTAACAAATTCAAAACAAATAGCAAACAATACTTACCTCCTGCATCTCTTCATCATCATGGCACCATATTTGCAAACTAAATCCAACTGTTCTTGATGAAATTTGTAGAAATCCTTCATCCTAGAACGCGACCGCAAAAGTGAGGATTTTTGGCCGTGGACAGAGCTAAGAAACAATAAAGAGAAAATGATACACATTTGAATTTTTTTCTTTTAAAATCACATAACGCACTCGCATTATAACGCGAGCGTGTTATGTCTTTCCAATTTTTTTTCCCATTTGGCTACAAAAGTGCGACCGACTTCATACACCCGCCCATCCTTCTTTAGTGATATTTTTAAATAAATTGATGGATTTAAATTATGTATGTAATAAAAATAATGTTTATTATCATTGAAATGTTTCACAATAATTATGGTATTTGATTTGATTTTTGTATGGATTACTTTGATCAATGCTTACTTGTGATGCTTAACAATATTATAAATGATGTATCTCAATGTATATTCAATTTGTTAAAAACTATAATAAATATAATACTGTGAAGTTATTTTTAATGAACAAAGTATTGTCATTTTGTCAAGGAAAATCAATTATAGACAATATGCTAGACTTGAATCCCTACTATATTTGTGAACAAATTCCCCTTTAAAATCCTATGAGAAATGTACAATGGTGATATTTAAATAATTTTATATATTAAAAAATATATGTAAACCTTTCAAACAATTGCAAAACAAACTTTAATGTAAAAATATATAAACACTTTTAAAGGAATAACTAAAAATCAAATCACGAATTTTTTTTACAACATGAAGTACTATAATACTCAGTAATGATGTGTTATTAGTATTTATAAGAAAACATTCTGTATACAACTTGAGTTACATTCCTCCACGGGACAACACCATTTGTGGAGTGCAAAATAGTGGCATGTAAACTAGATTTTTATTATTATATATCACAATTTTCATCTTAACTATGAAAAGGTGAAGGGTAATAGGGAAACATAAATCTAAAATTCCATTTTAGTTCTTTATCTTTTACAAAAGTATGTAACTAGCACTTGCACTAAAAGGAGGTGCAATGGTTATGCCGATTGTATTTTATATTAGTGAGAGTCAAAATATTTAGAATACTATTTTTCATAAGGTATGTTCCAAACTTTTTTACTCAAAAAAGAATTAATTTCAAAAATAGGGGATTAAAAATTGTGTACAGTAGACTCCTTTGTTTGAGGTGTGGACATTTGTTAGAGTTACACTAATCCTTCACTTTAATGAGTTTAGTCTTTTGTTACTGTGAATGAGTTTGAGTGTTGCATAGCATACATAACTCATGGATTATCTTACTCATTGTTTTTGCAATGTTGTATATGGAGTGCAAAAGAGTTTATAAGTGTTCTTGTTTTCAATATTTAAAAATAGAAAATGATATTCTATTTCTCACATGTAGGCAAATCAATTATAGACAATATATGCTAGACTTGAGTCCCTCCTATATTTGTGAAAAAATTCCCCTTTAAAATCCTATGAGAAATGGACAATGATAATATTTAAATAATTTTATATATTAAAAAATATATGCAAACCTTTTAAAAATTTGAAAAACAAACTTTAATGTAAAAATAGATCAATAATTTTTGTGAAATAACTAAAAATCAAATCACTAATTTTTTGACAACATGAAGTACTACAATACTTAGTAGTTATGATGTGTTGTTAGTATTTATAAGAGAACATTCCCCATACTCCTCTTTTAACTAATTCCCCAGCTGAAGTGCAGGGTGTAACATAGGGTTTGCTACAATATCCAAAGGAAAACAAACTTGATGATGCAGATCTAGAGTTGTTGGCAGAAAAGTTTCCGGTCATAGTGGGTTCAAAAATTGTTGAGGAAATAGCGGATGAGGTTTTTCAAGAAGGATCCTTTTCGGATTGGGATAGTAATAATGCCAAAGAGGATATTATTGGTGATAATTAGAATACTCTCAACACTAAGGAACCTTTTGAGGTGCTCTGCAATTAGTTAAAGTCATATATTCTTAAGGATCCACAGGTACATGAGGAGGGAGAAATTGAAGGGGAAGACTTTCAAAATTCTTTAGAATTTGACTATACATAGAATCTTTCCATCTCTCAGACTCCTTATCAGCCCCCTACAAAGAAGTCTCCAGGTAAAAGAGGTCGTAAGTATAAGGCTGTAAAAATGCAAGAGGAAATAGATTGAGGGCATGCAGCTATGCTGCATGACTCTTTGATATCTCCACCAAATAAGCGTCTGAGGAGAGCATGGTGATCTCCTCGAGTACAATGAAGATCCTTTCATGTAATTCCATGGGCCTTAATGCCCCTCAAAAATGTGCACACATGAAATGTCAAATTGATGGATGTGGTGTTGATATAGTCCTACTCCAAGAAACCAAAATTGTCGACGATATATACAAATTGACAATTAAAAAGTGGCATATGTGGAAATCTATTCATTCTCCTACACAAGGGACTTTAGGGGGTTTAACAACATTGTGGAATCTGAAACAATTTTATATGGTTCTCCATCAAAATGGAAACAATTGGAAACTCTTAGAAGTAATGAAATTCAATACCAAATTTTGGCTATTAAACATTTATGGTCCCACACCTATAGGTGATAAGAAATGCCTCTGGGATCAGTTATCTCAAGTTATCATGACACTAGGAGATGCAAAAGTCATCCTGGCCGAAGATTTCAATGCCATTCCATCTCTTCAAGATAAGGTTGGAGGTATAAGCCCACCTACTAAAGTCATGACTTATTTTGGATCTTTCATTAATACCAACGCTTTGCGGGATGTTTTTCTAGTTAATGGTAAGTTCACTTGGAAAAATTGAAGAAAATGATTTCTTCAAATTGCAGTAAGATTGGATTGATTTCTTCTATCTCCAAATTGGCTAAATTTGTTCTATCAACTTGCCTCTGAGATATTACCTTTCCTTGATTCCGATCAAATTATCCAATATCTCTTTCCATTGCAAATATCTCATCTCCTCCTTTTAAATCTTCATTTAAGTTTGAGAGCATGTGGATTAGACACCCTAACTTTGTGGAGATGATTTGTCAATGGTGGATCTCTGCTCCTTTGAACTCGATACGATGATGTTATGTTTATGGAAAAAATTGCTACATGTTAAATAACGGCTCCAAAAATGGAAAAAGGAGACATTCAATAATATATTTCAACAGAAGGATCTAATTCATCAAGAACTAGAAGACATCCATACAAAAATTATACAACATTGAGGTTTGGATGACTTATTGTTTGAGAAACAAAATAAATTACAAGCGGAGTGGGGAGAGCAAAGTGCTAGAGAAGAAACCTATTAGAGGAAAAAATCACGAGAATTATGGTTAAGATAAGGTGAGAGAAACACTAAGTATTTTCATGCCTCTACTCAGATTAAAAGAGCAACTAAGGTGGTCCAAGCGGTCAAAGAGATTCCAACGTGTAGTTGGCTCACAAAATAAGAAGACATCAGGAAAGAATCTGTCAGATTTTTCTCGGATCTTTTAACTGCCCCAAATGATATAAATCAGCAAAATGAATAGGATGAGGAAGAATTACTGCAAGCAATCCCAAAACTCGTATCTTTAAAGGAAAATGAAGAATTATTGAAGCCATTTACAATTGATGAGCTTAAAAAGGTAGCTTTTTCTTTGCCTCCTGAAAAAGCACCAGTGCCTGATGGCTTTATTGCTCTTTTTTTCTAGAAATGTTGGAAAATTGTGTGCTATGGTCTCCTATGGGCATTACAAGAATCGCGTAGAACTAGAACTTTGCTCACATAGTTTAATGTAACTAATATTGTTATCATTCCTAAAGTTAGCAACCCTTCCTCATTCGTAGAATATAGGCCTATTTCTTTGTGTAACACAATATATAATATTTTTTCAAAGGAAATATATTTGAGGCTACAACCTATCATTCTGAGGATAATTTCATAAGAACAGGTGGGTTTCGTTCCAGGGAAAGAAACATATCAAGGAGCAATTGTGGCCCATGAGACCTTGCATTCAATAATAGCTAAGAAAGTCCCCTCTATCATTGTCAAACTAGACATGATGAAGGCATACAATAAGGTCAATTGGAGTTTCTTGAGGAAAGTAATGTTTAAATTTGGTTTTTCAGCAAAATGGTGTCGATGAATTATTACATACCTATCAAGAGCCAAATTCTCAATGATTCTCAATGGTTCACCAACAAGTTTTTTTAGTGCTTCTCAAGGTGTAAGGCAAGGTGACCCTATGTCTCCATTCTTGTTCATCATTATGGCAGAGGCTCTAAGTAGATATATCATTAAAATGCACTCTTTCAGCTTATAGAAAGGAATCCAAATAGAGAATATAGATATGGCAGTTACTCATTCCCTATTTGCAGATGATACAAATTTATTCGAGGTTGCAACTATGGAGGAAGCTAATCAAATTAAGGATGTTTTAAATAAATATTCTTTAGCATCAAGACAATGAATTATTGCCTCAAAATCTAAACTTTGCATTCTTAATACAAGTGAGGCAAATGAGAAAAAAAATATCAATATACTAGGGTTTCAAAAAGCAACCTTTCCGCGCTCATACCTAGGGATACATTTTTCTTGCAAACCCAAATAAAGCTACTTATTGGGCAAAGGTAATTGAAAGAATTAAATCTAGGATAGCAACATGGAAAGCTAGATGGATTTCTTTATCCAGTAGAATCCTTTTAGTTAAGGTTGTTCTCTCCTCAATACCAAACTATTATCTTGCAGTCTTAAACGCTCCAAAATTAGTAATTTCTAAAATTGAAAGATTGATCAGAACCTTCATATGGAAAGGAAACATGGATGACAACAAGAAGGTTCATTTAATATCTCTTGAAGCCATGTCTTGAGGGAAAGCACAACGTGGCGCAGGTGTTATGAACCTTTTGAAGCATACCAAAGCATTTGGAGCAAAACTAGCCTAGAAAATGTATGTGAATCCGCAAGCTAAGTGGTGTCAGATAATGCAGGCAAAGTATCTAGATAACAATGACCCTTCAAGGATTTTCATAGTTGCTGACCCTCCAAAAGGTTTGGCCATTTGGAATTTCCTAATTTCTTGTAGAAAATTAGTAATTTCATACATCTCTTAGGAGGTAAATAATGGACAAAGGGTGAACTTCTGGAAGGATTCTTGGAATGGTAATCTTCCTCTACAAAACATTCAAGAGCTTCTCCCAATAATGGAAACTTTGAGAGATATTGATATTTGGGGAGAAAATTTATTAAATTATGTTCATTTGGTAGATCCCAGCTCAGGTAAGGTAACCTGGAAGAGAATTTTACATCCCTCATTATCAGCCCAACAATGTAGTATACTGTAGAATATTTTTGAAACAAGGACAGCGTAACTTTCTTCCAAACCAGATAAATTATTATGGGATACCTCAAAAGATGGAAATTACACGGTAAGTCAAGGTTGTAAGGCATTAAATCAGGAACCAGGCCATCTTCTTGCCCAAAGGGACTTTTCATTCTGTTGGAATAATTAAATTCTCCCTGAGGCAGGAAATTTTGCATGGTTAGCATTGAAGAAACATATTTTAACTAGCGATCGGCTAGCCAATCTAAGAATAGCGGATCCTTTTATGTGCCCTTTGTGTTCTAAGGAGTTTGAAAATGTTGATCATTTATTTGTCAATTGTAAATTTGCACAAAAATGTTGGGAATTCATTCTTAGTAAGCTCAATTTGTGTATGCCCCTTCCAAACTCCCTATGGGACTTATTTCAAAGTTGGCCATTGCTCTACAAATCATCATTTTTTGCTTGCATATGGAGAATTGTGCTAGCTCTTGTAGTATGGAATCTCTGGTGGGAGAGGAACTTGCAAATATTCAGGAAAGTATCCCATTCCATAAATGTTGTCAATGCAAAATTTGAAAATGTATTTTCTGAGGTAGTCAATACCAACACTAGAGAAACTAAAGATATAAGCTCCTCTTTTACCAACTGGGATAATACCATTTGACAGAATTGAAAGCTTGCAATAAAAATTCCTTTTCTTAGCAGTTTATTGCAATCAAAACTGGTGAAGTGTGATAGAAAGTAGGTAAAATGGAAAGCTCCCCAAAATGATTTTATAAAGTTGAATTTTGATGGTGCATCGAAAGGAAATCGATGAGAGTCTAGGGCGGGGTCTACACACATGATCCTCAAGGTAAAATTTTAGCTTTATGCTCCAAGTATCTTCATAGATGAACTAATAATTTAGATAAAGCTAAAGCTTTAATGTTAGGGTTGGAAATGGCCCTAGAGATGGGTATTGAAAATCTTCATATTGAAGGTGACTCCTTACTAATAATTAATGCAACTAAAGAAAAGAGCATTCATAATTGGAGTATTAAATACATCCTTCAAAAAGTATGGGATCTTCTTCATAAGTTTAAAAATTA
>VDFB02026248.1:0-18729 GCA_007258455.2 Sequoia sempervirens
CTATGGAAGATCCTTGTTGCTTTTGGTTTTTGTGAAGAATGGATCCAATGGGTCATGAGTTGTGTTACATCAGTATCCTTCTCGGTACTGATAAATGGAGATCATTCTGAACTTTTTGGGGCTTCTAGGGGTCTGCGCCAAGGGGACCCTATCTCCCCGTACCTATTTCTTCTTCTTGTTGAAGGTCTTGAGCGTCTGTTGAAAAGAAATGTTGGACTAGGTATCATTCAGGGTTGGCACTAGGGTGGACATCTTCCTCTACAGTCTCATTTGTAGTTTGTTGATGATACTGCCTTGATGGGGATGGCTACTATCAAGGAAGCTACTATTCTGAGGCAACTGTTAGATGTTTACCTTGTGGCTTCGGGGCAACTGATTAATGAGGATAAATCTTCCATCTTCTTCTTCAATATGCCCGCCTCCATTCAGAGAAGAATTGCTAATATATTATGGTTTTAGATAGGGGTTCTCCCTTTTACTTACTTGGGAATTCCAATTTCCATTGGTCGGCTTCCCAAGGGCTCTTGGAAAAATATTATTGATAAGTTATGGGTGAAATTCAATCATTGGACACATAGATGGTTATCTTTTGTTGGGCGGGTTCAGCTTCTTAAGTCGGTTGTGCAAGCACTCCCTACTTACATATGTATGCTTCAAGTGGCTCCAGTAGGGTTTCTGAAGGAGTTGGATTCTCTTGAAAGGCAGTTTTTATGGATTGGATGCTTCTCATCCTCCAAGTGGAGCCTGGTCAAGTGGGAAGATGTGTGTAGTCCAAAGCAGTACGGTGGTCTGGGTTTACGACAGTCAACATTGTTCGGTGAGGTTGCGGCTGCTAAGCTTTTCTGGAGATGGTGTGTGGAGCAGGATCAGTTGTGGGCCAGGATATTATCTCATAAGTATTTCCCTGGTGCCCCTCAACATGATCTCCTTAGGTATCCTCTTGGGGGGAAAGGTTTGGTGATTTGGAGTACTCTTTAGAAGGTTGCGAGGCTCATCAAGGAAGGTTTATTTTGGATCTGTAGACGGGGTTCGGAAGCTCTTTTTTGGTCAGATTCTTGGGATGGTTTCCCTCCACTTATCTCCCAGTTTCCTCACCTGCGTCCTTTAAGCTAGAGATTTCTTGCGATTGGTTGGTCTAGGGTGAGTGATTTCAAGTCCTCTTTTTATGGTCAATTGGAGAGGGCTGGTTGGAAGGATCCCTCTCAGTGGCTGGATTTGGGGGAGGAGGAAGGTGGTGTTGAGCTTAACATGATTCTTTGCAGTAGGCATTGTAGCTCTCTACTTGAAGAGGATATTCTTGCATGGGCACACAATCCTAAGGGGATTTACTCTGTTGCTTGTGGCTATCAGGTGTTATTGGCTCAGAAGTTGGTTAGGGTGGAGGTTCCTTGGTGGAAGAGGGTGTGGTGTAAGCTATCATGGCCAAAATGCAATTTCTTTGTATGGACTTTAGCGTGGAATAGGTGCTTGACCTGGGACAACATTCATAAACATGGTTTCTAGGGGCCTTCAGTTTGTGTGATATGTGGGACTGAGGAAAAGGATTCCTCGCACTTGTTCTTCTGCTGCCCCTTTGTTCTGCAGCTTTGGAATTGGTGGTGGGAGGTTTGGAAGCATCCTTGTGTTCATGCTTCCTCTTTGGTGGAGTTCTGGGATAGTATGGGAAGACCCCCCTCGATGGCTTCCTTTTTGCAGGAAGTTTGGTATGTTGGACCTACTTTCCTTCTTTGGCAGGTTTGGCTTGAGCGAAATCGTAGGATATTCCACAGTGTGAAATTGGTGGGTCAGCAGGTGTGGTTGTGTATCTTAGTTATGATACAGGAGTCAGTTGAGGCCAATAGTGAAGTGTTTTTTCCCCTAGGGAAAGGGAATGTTGAGTTGGTGGACAGATTAGGGCTGTAGGGGATACATTCTTCTTCTGGTGGTTCTAGGAGAGGCAAGAAAGGGAACATGAGAGTGCAATGGATGGGTAGGTGGTTACCTCCTCTAGCTAGAATTTTGAAGATCAATACTGATGGATCTTCTAGAGGAAATCCTGGGCCTGCTAGGATTGGTGGGGTTGGCAGGGATTCTAGGGGATCGGTGATATTTATTTTCTTTATTCATGAGGGGGAGAAGACTGTTAATCTCATGGAAGGCTTGGCGATTCTTTATGCTATGGAGTGGGCCCTTGCTTTGGGTTGGCAAAAGATTATTTGTGAAGTGGATTCACAGATCTTGGTTAATATTTTGAATGAAAGAAAGATGTCTGATATTAATTGGCAGTTAGCTTTGGTTGTTCAGCGGATTCTTCAGGTTAGTTCCAGGATGGAGGCGGTTTCTCTTGTTCATATCCCGAGGGAGTGGAATCGGGTTGCTGACTGCTTGGCTAAATGGGCTTTTGAGCAAGGTAATGGTTGGAAGATTGAGGATTGGGTGTAGGTTTCACCTGAGTTTCGTCAAGATTTGGATGGGTTCCTTGAGGAGGATAGAAGGATATTGGAAGATAGTTGATTTTGTTTCTGTGCTTGTTGTGTTACTTCTTTTGGTTCTGGGCTTGTTCCCTTGGTTTTGACTATAATGCTCTTTTTTTATATTCAATAAAGTTTTTACGCTTTTTATAAAAAAAGAAAAGTGTATTGAGAAAAGTTGTAGTTTTGTTTCAAAAGCACATACAAGATTGTTCACACACTAATTGAACAATATCATATGATTCTTTTAACATGAGTTGTAAAAGTTAATCAAGTTTCATGTCAATTTGATTTAAAGTGTTAATGTACACTTGCATAAACAAGTCTGCCACATTGAGTTTAAATTAGTAAAAAAAATTGTTGTGCTTTCAAAGTCAAAAGTTAAAAATTATTTCACTCTGATTCACCCCCCCTCTCAGAGTGAATCCACTTCCAACAATACTGACATCCCACACTTTGTTTTCCAACCTGCAAATATTCAGTGCATTTTGATTTACCATCATATCACAATTTCAAAACCAAAATTTTAGTCCACCGAAAAGTTGTAATAATTTTTTTAGGTGAGTTTCATGAAAGTCTTAATGTCTAAAAAACACAAGAGTTTTGTTGCAACCATACTATCTATGTATAATTGCAAGTTGGAAAACAGTGTGTGATATACAACCTACAACCCACTATGTTTTCAATATGGTTAAAATGTATAAAATCTATTATTGCCTTTGAACCCTACATACAATGTTGGGTATCAAGTCAAACCTAAGTTCTTTTCATTTTGTTTGGGTAAAGTTTTTATTATCTCAGATCTGTAACTTAATCCATGTTGGCATTGTGGTTAGTTATTGTCAAGCTTCATTCATATGATTACAATTGTTGGTTTGCATTGTGTCAATTGTTAGTTGTTCCTGTCATGGTTTAGTTTTATTTATCATTTGGGAAAACAATTTATAATTTTGAATATCTTTATGATATACTATTATGTCAAGACAATGGGCATTGTTTCAAGGAAGCATTGATTAAAATTTGTTAAAAACATTTCAGTTTTGTAACTATTACCTGTTAAGGGACATTTAGAGAAGAAAGTTACTTTTCAGTTTGAAAAGATACTCTAGTTCAGTAATCCATAACATTATATATATCCTTCCATGTATTCTTTCAAAAAGATGGTGAGCAGAAAAGAGTATTATTCTCAGTTTACAAATGGCATTTCATTAATTCATATTTGAAAGTTATTTGGCTAGCACATTTAGTGCTTTGTGAAATTAATCAATTATGTTGTACTTAAACTTATGCATCTAAATCTTGAGTGATGCAAGTTTAGAAGATGTTGTAAGAGAAACAAAAGTGATACTTTCCGTATCATTAAAACAATGATTGAAAATGTTTTTGAATTAAAAAGTAGCAAAACAAGGGTGTTGACCCATAAGTACAAGGCAACAAAGGCCATCCAGCGAAAGCACATTAACAGCACAGTGACAGTAGAGAGAAAGCCATCACCCATAGCACATCATCAAAAAACAAAAAGTAACAGTAACCGTAGGATAAAAAAGTTCTTCATGTAAGCATGAAACCAGCCAAATAAGTCCAAAGACCCCCAGGGGTCCAACCAGTTCAGCAGAATTAACAAACAACAAGACATAGAAATAAACAAGAACAAAAAGGCCCAATGGCCTAATTCTTATCCTTCCTGCCAGGCATATCCTAAATATCCGTCGCCCAATCCGCCGTGAGGAACTCAAGTAGCTCCTTGAAACTAGCATCATCTTCAGCATCATCCACAGACTTGTCCTTCTACAGCAAACATAGACTGGTGGTAGACTTGTGCATGACCCTCAGGGAAAATTGAGACACCCCCTCGACCTTTTTTTCCAACCTATCCAATCTCCCCTTCAGCTTGCCAACTTCTTCCCAAGCCTGATCTTTTTCCTTGTGATCTTCCTGCAAGGGGGCTTTTCCTTTATCTGCATCAAAGGATCGTGGGGTAATTTCCATCACATTGTCACCAGAAGGACCCTTCTTCAAGCTTTCAAACACATGGGATGCATTGTTCACTGACACAGACTGGCCTTCCCTACCTACCACCATTTCCTCTAGACTTTCACTGTCACTCCCATTATCCTTATCTGAATCAGAAGCTTCCTTAAGACTTCCCACCTTGTCCTGCTTAAGAACCAGTCTATGAGATCTACGGGGGGTGTTAGCTTCTTCAGTAATCTCGATGTCGGAATCAATTTGCTGGAGGCAGAATTTAGTTCTCTTAGAGGCTTTAGCCTTAGGGCACGGGGTAGAGGCAAGCCACTTTTTTTCCCTACCTGTATCCCCTGGGCCCTTACCAGGGGAAGTGCCATGGTGATGGTCTTTCAGGGTAGGATTTTCTAGTCATTTTTTCTTACTCGATCCCGGCGTGTCCAAAATACTAGCAGAGGGGGGAGTAGAGGAGATCGGGGTTTCATCAAGAGTAGGGAGAGACGGGACTTCTTGCACAGTGATAGGCCGAGTGGGGAAAAGTGCCATATGGAAATGATAAAGCCTAGACATAAGGCCCTAGTGGAGGATAGTATAATTCTTTCCAGAAATAGAGGCTTCATTAAACTCCGCAACAGTGCTATCAAGAGCATGATACAAGAAAAAAAGAATGGAAATATGCAAATGATTCCTAAGGTGGTTGAGGAAATTAAAGTGGTAATAATAGTAGACCCCATACCTTCCTTCCAGCGTGAAATATTTCATGATCACCAAATAAACTCTATCACATGGCTCTGGTAGCACCTCGCGGTCAAAGCCACCCTGCAACTTGACAGGTTTCTCTTCGCCGCGAAAAAATTGATTCAGACTAATTTGGTCTGGCACTTTCATAGTTTTCTTCCAAGTAAGGCCACTATTTAGGAGCTCAGTAACTCTAGCAATAACCTCCTCATAAAATGTTGATATATAGCCAATGAGGCATTGTAAACAACAAGTTTTGAGATTAAGCCAGTGAGGCAATTTTCAAGTGGTTTTTCTACCCCAAGAGGGTTTTCCACTCAAGACAAATAGGGTGTTATAATCTCATTCATGTTTTATGGTTGTGAAGGTTTTTGAATTGATTTAATATTACTTATCTCAGTCTAATGATTGCATTCAATTCATGAGTATGTTAATCATTGCAATATAAAGAGCATTTATTGTTCAAATTCATTAAAGGGAAAAATTTGTCTAATACATTGACTAAAATACTACTTTCATATTAATGAAGTTTGTTAAGTTGGTTTTAAATGAATTTCCTCCTGTTATCATATTTGTTTCATTATTTTTGTCTAATTTATTAATTTTACTGACATTTTAATGAGTAGGTCTTACAATGACAATCCATATTGCAGCAATTGCAATATCGATTATCATGGAATTCCATCACCACGAGGCCAGATTTCTTTGAGGGATTTTATGAAACAGTTCACTATGCTACCATAATTTTCATTCATGTCTAAGAAAGAAATCTAGCAAACAGTTAACTACCTTGCTTCTATGGCTAAAAACCTCAAACAGGTTCTTTTGAACAAGCTACACATGCTTGCAAAAAAATTATCAAAGCATAATAGTAAATATGGATTCCCATGGCTTCGAACACCATGGCAAAATAGTAAATATGGATTGTTGAAAAAATGTATCCAAGCATAATTGAAAATATGGATTGTCATTACATTCCACCACCATCTTCTTGGAATTCCATGACAAGCCATAGACAAATAATAGAAATAGTTCATTGCCTACTCTATGGCTCTTCATGGAATTCCAATCGCCATGGTATTGCAATGCTATGACAATCCATATTTACTATTATGCTTTCGTACTAGACACCCGATGTTTTCCAACAAGCATATACATGCACAATAGGATTCCAAGTTGGAAAACATAGTATGAGGTGAGTATATGTCTGTGAAAACATAGTGGGAACCCATAGATAAGAAATCGTGCACATAAACAGTTCATTTCCTTGTTTATGGCTTGTCATCGCATTCCAATCACCATGGTGTTGAAATGATATAACAATCCATATCTACTATAATGGTTTGATAGTAAACACCTGATATTTACCAACAAGCATATACATGCACAATACGATTGGAAGTTGCAAAACACAGTGTGAGGTGAGTTTATGTCTGCCAAAACATAGTGGAAACCCATAGATAAGCAATCATACACAAAAACAGTTATTTTCCTTGTCTACGTAAATCGACCTTTATATAGTATTTTCCACCTTATGTTGAAGAGTATGAAATCAGCCAATCAAGTTGACTAAGATCTGTTCATGGCATCTATCATTGTCCTAATGCAATGCAAATCCATCGTAAATTCAAAAATTTACAGTGTACAAAGTAACAAATTTGACCTCCTAGGACCTCAAATAATACCCTTATGATACTAGTCACAAAAAAAATCCATTAACTTTATGCTATACCTTAGGTTGGAGATGTCATACACTAAGCCTCCATGATTCTTGTTCAAAACTGCAAGTCGGCTTAGACTGAACCTGCTTGGATAATTCTTCATTGTATTGAGGGATGTTTGAATAAATCTTATTATCAATGCTTCAAGGACATACATCATACTATGAACCACGTGGCTAATCAATTGGATATCAAATCCAATACAAGAACCTATGCAGCTGAATGCTTCAATTGGTTACTGTTCAATTGGGACCATTTCAGTTTACGGTTTTCTCTTGCTTCAGTCCCATTTGGTATGTGACAGATTTATTGTTCTTTCTATTTTCATTTTTCCCTTCTTTGGAGGGCTAATATGTATCTTAATTAGATGGCTGCTATCTAGTTGTACTACATATGGCTATTATTTGAGAATAGCCATGGTTCTCTGTATTTTTCTCAACAGCTTTAATTCAATAAAAAAAGAAAAAATTATGCTATGCACTTGTTCAAATAGACAACTTTTTCCAACAAAAATTATGTAACTTTAGAATCAAACATACTAAATTAAAAAACACAATAATATGTATTATGACAATTCTACAACATAAATCCATTAAGTCAGTACTGCAGCAGCCCAAACCTGATATCAAGTTGACCTTCCATCAGACAATTTCATAAGAAGTTATGTCCTCAATCATAACCACAATGATACTTTGCATCGCTGTTGTACCATCCATAGCACAAGAAACTCATTTCTATGCCAAAAGATAAAACAAGGTTATCATATATGAAAAAGACAAATGGAACTTATATTTTAGGGATTTCTTTTGTCAGGTTGTGGAAAGCTACTTTTCCTGGCATGTAAAACAAGGCCATCATTGGGAATTAGTAGCATGTAGCAATATAAAATAGTCAATATTTATTTTGTTGTATACCCTCGCACATGGACATATTGGATATGTGTATTAAGTTGAAGATTAGAAATACCCATAGATTAACCTAGTTTGAGCTTAGCGTGCCTTTAAAATCAAACTCCATATCGATACAGCAAAGCAAGTATATTATAAGCTCTGATGTCAAACTTGCATATTTGTATTCCTGATTTACAAATTTCTTCTAGCAGTTGAAACATAAAATATGCAACAAATGGTGTGTTGTTTGAAAAAGAGAGGGAAGAAAACTATTTAAATTAGTTTATAAATGCACCTGAGACTAGTTCACACGATAATTTTGCATACTTGGCATAGAGAGGAAATAACAATATCAAGAAAAAATAATGTAAACTAACCCCATAAAATGGCAGATTTATTTCAAAAGACTAATCATTTCATTCTAATGCAAGAAATGAATCGGAATACTAAAGACAATATTTGAATCTTACCTAGGAGGATATGGGTTGCTTCCCAATCCTCATCCCATAAAGTTCCAGAGTTATCACAAAAAACTAATACTAATACTAATCTTGTCATTCTAATGCAAGCAATAAAACAAACAATGAAAATGGTCTCTCAATCTTACCTGATCACTATGGGTTACCTTGCAGTCTGCAGCCCCCAAAAAAGAATAGAAATGCAATAGAAAAAAAACATTCAACTGCACAACAGAGAATACACTTCTAACAATGATTATGGTATGATGCATGGAAGCTTACATAGCACAATGTGCAATTGATTCACATTGTTAGCTTTAATGAAACCATAGACCATAAAATATCTACAACACTCTAAAGTAAATGGTAAAATACATATAAGATAATGGATAGTGTGATTGCAAGTTGGAAAAAATAGTGTGAGGTGAGTATATGTTTGCCAAAACACAATGGCATGCCCTATATAAGCAATCATACATAGAAACAGTTCACAAGCCATCTCATTCCAATCACCATGGTGTTCGAATGCCATGACAATCCAGATCTACTAATATGCTTTGATAGAAAACACACAATGTTTTCCAACAACCATTTACATGCATAGTGATTGGAAGTTGGAAAACACGGTGTGAGGTGAGTATATGTCTCCCAAAACACAATGGCATGCCATAGATAAGCAATCATACATACAAATAGTTCATTTCCTTTTCTATGGCTTGTCATGTCATTCCAATCACCATGGTGTCGGAATGCCATGACAATCCAAATGTACTATTATGCTTTCATAGTAAACACACGATGTTTTCCAACAACCATATACATGCATAGTGTGATTGCAAGTTGGAAAACACAGTGTGGGGTGAGTATATGTCTTCCAAAACACAATGGTAAGCCATACATAAGCAATCATACTTACAAACAATTCATTGCCTTGTGCTTGTCACCACATTTCTTTGAGGCAATTTTCAAACTGTTCACTACCTTTTCTCTGTTATTGCTTACTATTATGCTTACTAATATGCTTTCATAGACAAGGCAGTGAACTATTTGAAAAAATGCCTCAAACAAATACAATGTGCAGTTGCAATTATCACTCCAATATGAATGAAATGGAAAACACGGGGTGTTTATAAAACAGTGTCTTTCATTACATACCTAAGGTCTAAATAACAAAATTTTGTAAAGAAATTCATTTTATTTTCTAAAATTCTAAGATGCAAAACACTGGGTTTTACAAAACCCTAAACCCACTTAAAGTTTGAAAACAATTTACAAACAAAAACCCTCATAACATTTTAAACCCCTTTACAACTAACAACCCAAATGATTAGAAACCCCTCAACTCACTTTTCATAGTCTCCCCTTGCTCTGCAACCTCTCACTTGCAACTCCACTCTCCAACCTTTCACTTTCAACCTGTAGAATGAAATAGTAGAATACATAGTGTCAAAGGTTGTTGGAAACAATGGGCGTTTCTAAATCCGTGTTTCATTGCATTCCTATGGTTTTAATAACAAAATATTTTAACAACAACGCAACTATAAATCCACATTTAATTACATTCCCACATTTTTAACAACACATGAAACAATACATAAAAACCTTCAACATTGCATATAGTCGGTTAGAAACACCTCACCTCAAGTCACTTGGTCCTCTCCCCTACCTGCGGTGTGCCCTTTCTCTCCAACATTTTGATTTCAACCTGCAAAATGAGAATACCCAAAGAACAACGGGTTTTCCAAGTGAACAGTACCCATTAAAATTTAAACTGTAGCACCACCCTTCCCGCACTAACGGTTACCTTCTCGCACAAGGAAAAAAATGTCGATATATTATCAACGATGGGACACCTCCTTGCTTCCTGTGTCATTTCCTTCCGTTGTCGTTTATGTCACTTCTATCATCCATCTGGCGGGCCCCACATAGTGTCATCTCTTCATGTTATGTATGGTACCATGTATGTCATTATGTATGTTTTCATGCGTTTTTGTATGTACATAGGTGCTTTTTGTCTAGGAGTTAGTCGACTCTGTATGAATGAGCCTCAATTTAAAACTATTAAAAAATATCCCTATTGTTCAGACAACCATTCGATTCAACTTCCCCCAAGAGGTAGCCTAAAACTTTTTTCCTAGTATAAATAATGATGTTAGATTCCAAATCTCAAATATCTAGCATGTGCGTTAATGTTGCACTGACCAAAGGTGTTATTAGTACTTGTTGTAGGCAATACGATTGCAATCAATTTTGTTTTTTCTAATTAATTAGTTATTAATAAGTTAGCTTTCAACCAATCAAAAACAATATTTTAAAAAAATATAATAAAATTTAATTTTGTAAAGTTAACTTGTAAAATATTTAACTTTATAAATTAGAAAAAATATTTTTTGTGAATATGATTGGCTAAAAAGTTTGGTGTTATTGACCCATTTTTAGGAAAAGTGAAATGACCTATTATTTTTCCTATTTTTTGTCATCTTGCCTATTTTTAAGATACTGAACTATTATTTTTCCTATTATTAAGCACATCTCAAGCGTCTACACTAAGCTTCTAAAGAGATTGCATATTTATACACCAATTTAATTTAAAAAGATGAGGAGATGCAAATATTTTTAAAATTATTAGATAAATTTTATATTTATATAATAATTATCATTTTTTTCTTCTAAGTATATTATACTATCATTTGATTTTACTTGATATTTATATTATTTTTGTAATATTTAAAATTTTAATACATAATTATTTATATAAAAGATAATTGATTTTTATATAATATAATTAAGATAAGATTAATAATTACTAATATTAATATAAATACATGTAACTATCTTTTATTATATAGACATGCATTATCTTACAATTTACATTATAATGATTAATATATTAATATAATTTTAATAAAAATTAACATTAATGTCACATTTTAAAATGATTATGTTAATATTATAATTAACAAAACTCACATTTAATTTTATTCACATTAATAAAAATTAATTTTTTTTATTAAACTAAAATACTATAAAGGAGCGAAATTACTGTATGTGGCTTGATAACTTTGTGCAATCAAAGGGCGGTGGATGCTGGTTATGTTTCAGGTATTGAGCTGATTTTCGATTAATAAAATAACAATTACACTAGGTGGGAAATTAACATGATTAACAATGATGGTATAAATTTCTATACTAGAACTATTTATAATGAACTGTTGTTTTTGTATTAGGGTATGGAGTCAATCACAGAGATTTCACTGAGGAGGTATTGGAAGTATGGAAGGCATTTGATAAAATGCAAAAGGCGAGGCTGACTTGATGCATATGATTTAAAATTTTAAGAACATAAGCCAAAAGGGCACATGGGGCCATCACCAAAATGGAATAGTAGAGGACGTCTTCCACTTTATCCACCCAGGTAGTCCATCCTTTATCTCCTTCCATCCAGACAATATACTTCATCTCTTGAATCTGCGCAAGCATGAGCGTCGTATCCTTGCCAAAGCCTTTGTTGTTCTTCACCTCTTGGGATAGGATTTTGCAGGTGTTATCAAAAAGCTGCCGGTTGTTGAGGGTGTCTCTCCAGGCATAACCACCCTTCATCTCGTAGATGAAAAAGGTGGCATAACCATCCTTGAGGAAGCGCTTGAGTTTCTTTCTTTCAATGAACATGGTGGTTCGAACCTGCAAATTTTTTTTGAAATAGATGAGTTTCCTAGAAGACTCAGTAAGATCACGGAGATTATTCTGATATCTTTCTTCATTTCTGTATTTCCAGATGTGCCAAAGAATATTAGAGGAGAGGATCTTCCAGAAAAGGTTAGAGTCATTTTTTAAACCATCAATGTGCCCAGTAACAATGTCCATCACAGTAAAAAGCATAGGATAAGTAATGCCAAACATGAGCCATATTTCTTTCGCAAAGATACAATCAAAGAGAATATGCCTAGCCATCTTAGGCAGTCTACAGAAATTGCAATAATCATACTCGGCATTTCCTTTCCTGACAGGGAGTCTGTCAAGGAGAAGGAGCCAGTTAAAGCATTTGATCTTAGGCTCGGTGGGGCCTTTCCACAAGCGGTCAAAGTGGTTCTTCCAAGACCGGGTGTCCAGCCTGGAATACCAAACAGTATTGACGTGGTCAATGATAGCTTCCGAGTGCCCAATAACATTGTAAATGTGCTTGGCTTTAATCTTGGAGAACAAGGTGCCATCGGGCCATTTACACCCCAGAAATCTATGAGAGTCCACATGACAGGAGGAAGGGAGGTCTTTAGTCGCCTTGAAAATCAGATTATAAGTCTTCTTTTGGGACATGGGGAGGTCAAACTTATTTCTAAGAGCCTCCCAGCTGATTAAAACATCATTCTCAAAGAGATCGGCAAACTGGGAAATGCCTTTGCTCGACCAGTGTCTAGCAGAGCAGCCTTGGGAGAGAGCAAGGGGCTTGCCAGAGGAAGATAAATTCCACCAAATGGATCTTTCACCATGAAGATGGCAGTCATCATGGAAGGCCCTGTTAGAAACATGTAATTTAACTTGGTCCCAAGCCTTCCAGATGGACCTAAAAACAGCCGAACCTTGAACAAGAACAGGAAAATTACCAATAACAAGGTCAATAATCAGAAGATTCTTCCAAGACTTCGCAGACTTAGGGAAGCCTCTTTCAATGTTGCTCCTAATCAGAACCTTCCAAGGATCATTGCCATCAAGGGAGTGAAAGATCCACTTGGCGGCAAGGGCAACCCCTTGGAGCTTGAGGTCTTTCAAACCAAGCCCCCCGAGCAGCTTATTGACATGACACCAGTCCCACTTAACAGCATGCATCTTCCTTTTTCCTTTGCCATCCGACCAAAGGAAACCTCTAACTGCCTTCTGAATCTCAAGGATTTGATAGTTACTGAACATCCAGGCTGAAGAATAGTAAATGTTATATGATGAAAGGATTTTCTGACAGACCTGGATTCTGCCGGCCAAGGAAAGGGTTCTATTATGCCATTTATTCAGCTTTTTGAAGATCTTATCTTTAACCCACATCCACATGTCCTTAAGGAGGGTCAATGAAGGGGATGCCAGGTAGCAATCTTGTGGACTACTTGAAGTTATGGTTTAGGTGGGATACATCCCTTAGGACAAATAGTTTGGAATCATAGAGGCTGTGGGAGATCAGAGAGAGCGGTTAGGTTTGGAGGAATGAGGCCTCAAAATTCTCATGTTTGGCATCCAAAAGGCAGAAGTATCATTAAATAGCTGACAATTTTAAGAGCTCCTCGTGTGGCAGGAGGAAGTATGCAGCACGACCCAGCCGGAGGTTACATCTCCGGATGTAAAGGGCTTGAAGCAATATACTTGAAAAGGGCAGACCAGGGCAGCCTTTCTGATGGAGTCTACCAGGAAGGAAGTGATGACCATTAATATCAATCTAGGCTGAAGCATCTTTGAGCAAAGTCTTAACAGAGTTACAAAACATTTGAGGAAAGCCGAAGGCCTCCAGCATCATGGTGATGAAGTTCCATTCCACCCTGTCGTAGGATTTTTCAAAGTCAAGAAGGAACATGGCAGAGTTTTGTTGAGAGTGCTTGGACCAGTTCATGGCTTCCCAACTAGTTATCAGGTTTTCGAGGATATACCTGCCTTTGATAAACCCGGTCTGGGTAGAGCAAATAAACTTGGGGAGGATACTCCTGTTCCGAAGCCGCCGAGAATCTGGCAAAATTTTGTAGGAAACATTGAGAGTATTATGGTCTCAGTTTTTAGTGAGCCTTATCTCCATCACACAGGGATCATCTGTAATACCTTTATTTATAAGGACATCAAATCCTCCTCTCAAGGAGCCTCGAGTACAAGTCAAAGAAAATCATAGCTGATCAACCAATGTTGTGCCGCAAAAACTCACAGCAGGGAACCGCTCCATTTAGGGGGCATAATCATTCTTGAAGAATTAATAACTTTTCAATTCCCTCTATAGAAAGTTTTGAGCCAGTTAGTTAACTACCAATGAAAATCTACAAAGGATAAAGGCTTTATGTTGTGAGGGGCCGAGGGCCTCTTGAATCTTCGAGGCAAAGGTTTGATAAGGAAATTAACAAAATGATATATGTATCAATGTCAATTATCTCACAGTTATCTAACACAATTCTCTATTCTCATTAGTATGCTTATAGGAGATTAAAAAAATTTGAGCCTATGAAATTGTAACCGGTGATCATGCGGAATCGGCACCATTAATTTTAAGCTGTTGGTGCTGTCTAAGGGCATCCTTAGCTCTGATAAGATTAGCGGTGAGATCACAGTCAGAGGGATTAGTTTGAATGTTGGATTCGGCAAGGTGCAGATCAGTGGAAAGGCATTTTTCAGCATATCTATAATCTTTTGCTCTTTTTTTCCCGATGGTCTTAAGCAGATTTTGCCAAGCAAGGATGTTCTTATTCCATCTATCAAGATGGGAAAGGGAGGGAAGAGTATTTCTGTTAATAAGTTTAATAATGTGAATGGCAGCAAGAATGTCTTCGTCTTTCAGGAGGCTAGTGTTAAGAGAGAACTTAGCATCAGAGGTTTTGCTCCGGAGAGGAGAGTTGTTAAAAGTAATGTGTGTGGAAATGGGATGGTGGTCGGAGAGGGAGGTGGGGGAAATGAGAACAAGGTGCCCATAATTATTAGGAAGAAAGGAAAAGAAATTTTTATTAGCGTAAAATCTGTCGAGTCTGGAATAAATTCTAGAGTGACCCTGCTGAAAGTTGCACCAGGTATGCCAAATTCCGGGGTTAGAATCCTTAGATCCAACCAGGGGGTCAAAGAGGAGTTTGGTATTTATCATTCTGTTCCAGTGAGTTTTCTCTGAATCTTTCCAAACAAAAGGAAGACCACCAAGTTTGTCCTCTTGGGCCTCTATCATGTTGAAATCTCCCCCGATAAACCAGGGTATATTAGGAAGAGCAGCAATCTAGTCCCAGAGACTCGTCCGCTCCCTGAAGTCATTTGAGGCATATATGGAGCATATGCCAAAGACATTATTCTTGTGGTTAATAGTGATCCAAACCGCTCTGTTACAGGGGGAAATCCCATTATCAATAATATACTTCTCCCATCTGGGACTGATCAGGAGAGCCACCCCACCCCTACCCCTCTCGTGGTTGGTATAGAACTTGGTGGCATCCTTCCAGAGGAAGTTAAGGTTGGAATCCAGAGAGTACCCAATAGTTTTAATCTCTTGAAGCATAAGGACATCCATAGACTTGCGGGTATCAAGAAATCTTTTAATGGTCCATCGTCTGTCAGGGGACTCCAAGCCCCTAATATTCCAAGAGATACAATTCATGGGGAGACATTTGGTTGGGGAGCACCGTTTTCGGTAGGATTTTGATATTGTGCCGAGGCACTGTTGTGACAGTCTCTAAGCACTTTCTTGGAGGGGTTCTTATTCTTGGAGCCAAGCTTTCTTCCCCTGCGTTTGTACAGAGTGCTGGCATCTTTAAATTCTTCTTCATTATCTGACTCCTCAGGAGATAAGACTTCCAAAACCATGTTATTTTTTCCAGTGTGCCTACCGGTATCAGAGGGGAATACGCTAGCGGGGATGACCTCAAGCAGGCAGTCATCACCAAGTTCACGAAAGATTTTGGGGGGGGGGGCACTGGGATGAGGGGAAGGGTTAGAGCAACAAGCAACTTTTTCCATTATTGCTAAGCACGAGGTGCGGGGGACATTCAGGGTTTCATTTCCAGAGAGATCGCCGGGGAAGACTGAGCCAGGGGAGGGCTGGAAGAAGAGGGGAGAAGGGTTCTTTGAGGAAGCCACCGATTGTTTCGAAGACTTGCATCTTCTTTTATTGGAAGCCTTGGTCACAGTAAGGGGCCCTAAAGAAAGATCACAGCTTGCCAGGGATAAAGGGGTAACCAGGAGAGACGCGGGGGAGGGGATTGGAGGAGGGGGCTGGGAGGGGGAGGTCAGCAGGGGAGAGGATTGAGAGGGAGCGACAGCAACGGGGGGTTTACAACTGGAGGGATTCGAGCCAGTACTGTCCAGATTAGGAGGGTCACGGGGATCAGCGGCCCTGGGTTGCGAGGGTTTCTTTTTGATGATGGGGCAATCCTTTCTCAAATGACCCTCACGGCGACACAGGAAGCATGAATTTAGCCCTCCGAGAATTTCAATAGGGCAGGAGAATTTATCTTGTGAGATGCAAATGTTAATTTCAGATGGGATGTCAAGCCCCGGGTTCAGCGAAATGAGGATTCTAGCATCCATATGAGGGACCAAACGGACAGTTTCGTCCATTCGAATGATTTTTCCGAGTGGTTCAAGCACTTGCGGGAGAAAGCGCCATAAGAAGGGCGGCAAATGTTTAACCAGGATCCAGCGAGGGGCGGAAAGCGCCAGAACTTCCTCGTGGATGGCCTCGGGCGACCAAGCCAAGGCGCGAAAGGAGGTAGATCCAACCAACCAATACTGTTTTTTAAGCACTTCAGTTTGCGCTTCGTGTTTACAGAAAAAAATAATAAATAAGCCTTTCTGAATTTGCCGACAGAAAGAAATATGGAGACCAAGTTTCAAATTCCAGTAATTATGAAACCAATCATCAAGAAACTTCCTAGGCAGACATTTATCAACTTCCACAGCAGAGAAGAAAATGGCAAAGTTCCTTAACCTATTTTTCTCCTTACCAATTTCTTCAAACATTTGGGGATTAGAGGGAAATGGAAGAATTGAGGAGCAACATGTCAAATAAATCTTCTAGAGTCTGATCTTCATTTTGAGGTTGGTGGTAGAAAACCTAGCACAAGTGTTGTGGGGTTTATGGCAATTACATACCATACTCGGAGAAAGAGACTTAAGGTTTTTGGTAGTCGGGGAATCAGGATTATCGAACTGAGTTCGAGAATCATGAAGCCCACCGATTGTAAAACCGAGGAGTAATAATTAGGTGGTACGACCTCGCGAGAGCAGTGAGGAAGGAAGGACAAATTAGCTGCCATTAATACATATTAAAGAGGAAACAAGAAAAGGCGAGAGAACACACACAGCAAATCACCGAGGATAAGCGATAACCGATTAAGCCGGGGAAGTCGAGATCGAGAAAAACTTGGGCCTTGTAGAAAAGACCTGTTCTCATGAATTTCTTGGGGTAGAAAAAATTCAATATTATTATTGTTCATCTAAATACACGTTAGTAATGTCATTAGTTATTTAGCTATTGAATCTTATTCATAAATAAGAATATTATATTTTGATCAATTAATAAAACAATGATATTGGTGTTATTAAATTAAAACCCTTTTTTCAATAATGATATTATCGTTGAATTAATAAATTAACTAAAACCTTACCAATAATAATGATGTTATCACAAAATAATTAATTGAATATTAATAATATTATTTAACCAACACTTACACCTCTATATGAACATATCTATAAATATATCCCTCTTTTAACTCAACTAAACAATTACTTTACTACTTGCAATATTACATGGTAATTCACCCTTTCATTTGCTAAGACATTTAGGGACTTTTCATGTGCATCATGTTATTATTTACATTGCACACAATAGCATTGAAATATAAAGCTTAAAACTAGACATAAGAGTCATCCCTCCTTTATTAGAACCCATTCATAAAACAATGTTCAATTTTCCTTACCATATAATTGTACTCTCATTACAATTTTTTTAGCAGGAGAGAAATAAAAGATTTCCATAGGGCTCACTAATGCAACTAATAGTACCTTAAATATGACAAAGTGGTTAATTTATTTATCCCTTGAATCTATCTAACTATTTGGTTAATAGAATGCACATAATAAAATAGAGTAAAATGAATCACACACAATGGGGCCTTACAAGGAATTACAAAGTATTCACCTAATAGATACTAATGATTATTTTTTTAACAAAAGTTACCTTCAAATGAAGTTCCTAAAGCTGAATTTTAAAAAAATAATAATAAGAATTATAAATTAATTTAAAATAAAATTTCATGTATATATTTACAATTATTTACAAGTGAAATTTTAAAAAAATGGAAAAAAATTATTTACAATTTTAATCTTTTTGGAAGGAGAAAATATTTGACAAAGGAATATCAAAGAAATATTTTTCAAAGGAGGAAATGGGAAATAAGGAGACAAGGAAAAACAAGACTACATGATTTAGCAAAAAAGGATAAAAAATTATCTTAAGAAAGGGTACAAAGATATATCTCATAAATAAAGGGTATGTATAATTTTTAATTTGAATAAAATTGTTTCAAAAATAGTAGCTTTGTATTTATCCCTATTTCTTCAACTCTAGGGTTTGAATATAGTTTCTAATTTTACATTAAATTTTATTAAAAAATAATTTCTACATGTTTTACATCCATTTAAATTTTAAATTCTATATATATTTCAAATAAGTTATCTACATCAAATTCACTAGTTCCTCTCTAGGGTTTGTAGATCTCTTTCCCCTACTTTCCCAACTCTAAGATTTCAACATAGTTTTTAACTTTAGATTTAATTTTAATACTTA